>VRYO01001269.1:3388513-3437134 GCA_009812075.1 Sialia sialis | reverse complement strand
ATTTTTTTTATACTCTAGTATATTTTTATTTAAAAACAAAATAATCATAAATATGAGTGAGGTTTTTTTGCTTAAAAGTAATTATTGTTCCTCCTCCTACTTCTCATAGCCAAATCTGACAATGTTTGATGTGTCTCACAGATGCTTTCATGGATATTTTATAACCTTTTCTTCTTGTACTTCAATAGGTTTTGTAAATCATTGGTGTTCTCTGATTCCCTCCACATAGTTGTAAACATAAATCTCCCATCCTTGAGCCTTTGCTGGCTGCTTTTGTTCTGCTCTTATAATTTTTGCTGTACTTTAGCCTGATAACTCCAAAATGCGATTTTTTAAGCACAAGAAATCAGAAATACTTAAAAGAAAATAAAGCAATGTATTTAGTATTATTGATTCTTCACTTTAATTAACTGAAGTTGATCAGCGGGTGCATAAAATTTGTACAAAAAACAAGTGAACTGTGAATAATTCAGAGACTGGGGAGAAGATCCTCTTCCTTCTGCTTGGTTAAAAGTAGCTTTCTCCATTTCCCACATTGCAAAGCACTGATTTGTCTGTGAATATAAATTAGAGAAGTCTTAGATATGCTCAGAGTCACAACATCTTGTTGTGGCAGGTGGTGAAGATTGTTGATGCACTTCCCACTTTGGCAATCCCATCTCACCTTAGCCAAGAGGATAGATGCAAAATCAGGGTGGCTGGGAATCAAGCCCCAGCTTCTCATGCAGTCAGTAAATACCTAAAGGCTGCCTTCATGTTTGGGGTACCAATAACCACAAAATACTTTTTTCTCCTAAAATTTACATAATTTTCTACTTCTTTCCATATCAGAGAAATACCAAAAGAGAAAATGTTCTTTCAGCGCTTTTCTTCCCAGAACTGGCTTGGAGCCAAATGTTCACAGTTCCACATTAGTGGCAAAACAAGCCACCAAGCATGTCTCCTGTTTCAAGCGGGGGAAGAGAAGTTTACTTTATCTTTCTGCTTTCAATCTGGACGACTCTTGACTGAGCATAGAGGAGCTTGTCACCTGGGTACTCCTACCTCTTTTATGACTCTCGGGGAATCTGGCAGAAAAATATTTACCTATTTCCAAATCATGAGCATGATTTGTGGGTTGTGGTTTATACTTTGTCTTTTTCCACTAGGTGCAATATCCCATAGCCCTCTGTGCTTTCCCAGGAGCCAATTGTGTCATTACTCATCTCAGTAGCAATGCAGCCCAAGGAGCAGTTAGAGGGTTTAAAAGCAGTGCTGCTCAGACCAGAAGGATTGTTTTCCACCCTGTTTCAATGTTTGGCACACTTGAGAGGCATGAGAGGACACGGCCACTTTCTACCTAAAGACCTGGGCAGAGGACCCAACCAACCCACAGTTTCCAGTCTGGAGAGCAAGGAGACGTCGCAGCGCTGGTTAGTAGTACCTGAATCACACAGCAAGCAAGTGACCTCATGGCTGTAAGATTTCTCTTCTTCCTAAAATGTTCCTGCTCCCAGTATCAAGAAACCCAGACAGCAAACAAAAAGCTGCCAGTAAGGTTTGTTATGCAATGATAAAAAGATAGCATGTGCTCTCAAGTATTTAATGGGTCTGAACTGAAATATCAGATTTTCCTCATCACTTCTGATCAAATTTCAAATCTCAAAGGCCTCAACAAGGCCAGAAATTCAGTTGGCTAGGACTTTTTACTACCAGAATGTTATTTTTAATAAATTAAACTATTATTTCAAATTTGCAGAAGTAGACAAAACATTGATTGCTTTTCCTGTATCTTCTTGTGTCTCAAAATGTTGAGCAGCATTTGTATGCTTTATTTTTCTCTCAGACCTGAGAACTCTCATGCCAGCTTACCCCAAGGGAAAATTTTTACCTGTTATAATGGGAAGCCTGGCAGCTTTAACACATTTCTCCAGTGTTTGCCTCAATTATTTCTGTGGTTACTGGACACATTTCAGATAATTCTTGACCATCAGACCTTTATAAACTTACATTGCTCACAAAGTTACCCAAGACAATATTATTGCAGAATGATTTAACATTCTCCAGATAGAGCACATTAGCAAAATGTGACTTATACTTTTACAGGCGTTAAGAAAGAGACTTGAATAAAATAAGAACCAGCTTTCAGTTCAGACTTTGTTTTCAGAATTGATATTAGTTAGTTTAACTCCCAGTAATTTTATTGGCTCTTTCTCATTGTCATTTTATTCATACTTGTAACTCTCACAGTCCTCCTTCCACTTCAATGAAATATTGTTTGAAAAAAAAATTGCTACAGTTAAAGTTGTTAGACTTGAAGTTAAAATGTTTTTCAAAACTAATGTCCGTAAATATGCTGGGCATAGACGTTAAACCTCTCCACACACTTTTTTCCTATTTGTAAATGATAGATTGTCTAAGCTCAAACACAGGTAGGGATAAAAAGAGAGAAATCTGGATAACCTAAAATGGGAATCAAATTGTGATGCACATAAATAAAATTGCCATTAAGAATACAGAATGCAATACCCACTTCCAAACTTTGGTTGGTAACTACAGGTCTGGGCAGTTTCACTCTAATCAGGAAACTCCTTCCCCTAGAGCTGACTGGGCTATGGATGGTAGGTGGGGTGACACATATATTACTTAATTGTATGAGGAAATCAAACTCATATTTTTGTCACTGAATTTGGAGTCCCCATCTATTGTCATTGAATGTTGATAGCAGCCTCTGACTATCACAGAGTACTTTTATAACCAGAGCCCTATCAGTGAAGTTTTCTCCCCTTAGTCACCTAAGAGTGGATATCTTCCACTTCCCAG
This sequence comes from Sialia sialis, assembly GCA_009812075.1. NCBI lineage: Eukaryota > Metazoa > Chordata > Aves > Passeriformes > Turdidae > Sialia > Sialia sialis. Next base: position 3,434,332 of record VRYO01001269.1, on the reverse strand, counting down.
AAGAAGGCAGATATGGAAAATGAATTCTAACTTAGGTTGGTATCTTAGGGTTCTGACTGAGATTTTGCTTCTGCTCTAAGGCTTGAGCACACACATGCAGGTTAAATACCGTGGTGTTAGACATAGTGACAAATCTTTGCTTAACTCAGACCTGAGACACAAACCGCTTGGACTGTGTATTGTTCAAAGACTGGATCTGGATCAAACATTTTAAAAAAAAAATTAAAATTATCTTGCCTTTAGTATTCAAACCCTGAAAATGGGGCTAGTTTCCCTTCTCCTCCATCTCTATTACTGTAATTCTACAATCAACTTTGAGCTAATGATATGGCCCATAACATTACAGAAAACAGACATGGCATAGAGATGGAACTCCCTGGAACATAATTCATAGATAATCAATGTATGGAATTTAACACTAGTATAAAGTATGCAATTAAGCACCTTTAAAAATCTGATGTGCAATTAGCAAGCATTTCACAGTAACAATCAATAAAAGTAAGTGAAGCTAACAGTTCAGGGTAATCATGTATCAGCAAATCAAATGCAGACTGACATGCTATACCAGAGTAATTTATTTCTGCTATTGATTTCAGTGGAGGTTTTGTCTGATGACCTACATATGCTATGTTGAATTTAGTCCACAGAGATTAACAGCCATATAGGTTGACATAGAATCAAGTAATCAGGTTCCAATCAAGCATCAAATAGTGAATTTTTATTTCTGAATACTTAAGTACTCAGGAACACATTAGCAGTCTATCAACAATAGAGGGTCACTGAAAATATATTTGGAACTTTGGATTTCTGTTTTCCAGAAAGTCAGACTCCCAGAACAATCCTCCTCTGCAGCACTCCATGTGTTAAGACAGTGATGCACTTTGTTTGCTTGTTGGTTTGTTTGAGTTTTTTTCTGCTATCATATTTGATATTTTGTTTGAAGGTAAGCAAAGGGAGAACAGAAGAATCCATCACCTTGCTAGTGAAAAATTTCAGAGCAAGTTATATTTTTTGTTCTGATTTCTCTTACAGTTAAGTTGACAGGCAGGACTCACTCTCCACTCACACTAAATGCAGGAGTATGAAACTGGCCTAAGCAAAATAACACTTGACATGAACTCTGTTGCTCTGCACTCTTTCTCTCACCCTTTGGACAAGGGGTAGCATTTTTAAACTAAAAGAGGGTAGAGTCAGACTAAGTAAAAGGAAGAAATGTTTAACAATGAGAAATTTTTTACCAAGTGAAGGTCTTGCACAGCTCACCCAGAGAGGTGGTAGATGCTCTGACCCTGGAAACATTCAAGATCGGATTGGATGGAGCTCTGAGAAACCTGAAGTTGCAGATGCTGCTACTCTTTACAGAGGTTTGAATTATATGCTTTTATAAGGGCCTTCCACCACAACTTTTTCTATGATTCTCTCTTTAAAATCTCCCTATTTTCTTCCATTTTGTATATAGGCTGCTATTCTTTTAGAACAGAAGACACCATCTATAAATATGACAAAAACCTGTCAGAATGATAAAAAGTGTATAGCTGCTATCTTAAATGTTTGCTCTTGAAAGGAAATTTGTTCTTTGATGTGTTTTATAATGCTGTGCCTACAATCATGGAGTTTCAAAATACAGTAATTTCATGATTATAAGCCGCACCTTTTTCATTGAAGAATCCAGCCTACCCCAGTAGTGTGGCTTATATTCAGGTGCAGCTTATCTATGGACAAATCCCAGTGAAATACCACCCTGGAAGTGAGAGCTAGCTGGGGAGGGCGCCTGGGGCTGCATTTAAAGGCTGGTCTGTGAAAACTGTTTGCAACTTGAGCACCTGACACCAAACCCAGCTGGCAGCGATTCTGTTACTAACTCGTTATTTGTCCCACATGGATCCTCGCTTTAAAAAAAAAATAAAAAAATGTGTCTTATATTCAGGTGCAGCTCACATATGGACAAATCCCGTGGGCTACCTGGCCACCCAGAAGTGCAGCTTATAATCACGTGCGGCTTATAATTGTGAAATTATTGTAATTTCTCCAAGAGCAAACCCTAAATGTATTTGGAATATCCCTTCCACATCCAGTTAACTGTAGATTGCAATTAATACTGACAAAGTATTTTTCATGAATTAAATTTTTATTTTATTTAGGATATTTTTCTCCTACCTAGCCAACTTGCAGGAGCAAGATGAACATTTAAATGCAGTTATAGAATATGTATAAAAGCAAGAAAAAGGAAGGGAAACACTTTAGAGGCAGAGCAATGCCTCCAACAGCATCATAATAGCCTTCTTTACCTTATAAGAGTACTGTGTTGAACTGTCAATAGCGTGCTGTATGGATTTGGAGCCTAAATGGCTTGTGGCTACTCAAGGATGACCTTAATTTTTTTTAAAAATAAAATATGTGCTGGGGATAGAGCAGAAAATAATAGAAATTTTAAGATTTTCACGGCTACATAACAGCAAGTTTTTTTGACTTCCGTGAAATTCCAGACAGAGAGCAATTCTATTCAGGCTGTAGGATGTTGCCCTGCAGCATGTATTAGAGCTGCCATCCGCTGTTTCACTTTTAGTGCATTATATATGTGTACAATATAGTTCTGCTCCCTGAGGTTAAATTTTGCTCATTGTACAACCAAGACCCTGAGGGCAAACACGCAGTTGACAAAGTGCTATTTTGTCAATTTTGCTGTGGAACTCTATCAATATAGCCATATGAAGAAATTCTTGGTTTACTGTTCTTCTTGTCCATGCATTCTTTCTCTGAAACAGATTATTTTAATATTGCTAAATTTGAAAAAAAAGGATTTGAAAATTCATCTCTGAATGACATTTTTCATGTTGAATGAAAAAAAAAAGAGAAAAAATGAAGGACAGAGGACGATGGAAACAGAGATCAGTAACGTTCTCTAATCTGCAGTAGACACTTTCTGCATGACTGAGTGCTTCAGTCAGGACTAGAATCTCTGATGTCCATATTCATTATACATATGAGTTCAGTTCATACACACATATTCAGCTGTTCTGATGTGTTTGACATAGTTAATCCTTCTAAAATTAAGAGTATAGACTCCCGTGCACTGTGTTAAACAAAACGGCTAGTTGGTACTAACCTAGCCCACAGACATGTCCTTTTACAAAAGTTTAACACATACAGTATTTCTCATTTATGTCTTATGCCCCAGTAGTAGACAGAAAACATCAGGCCTTCTAAAATGATATGAAAGGTTAGCTAGTGCTACATCAACAAGAGCAAGTCATAAATAAAATAAAAGGAACGTGATGGAAAGAATCCCTTTTTAAGATGAAGGGGCAGCAGACTTCTGTCATGTTCAACTGCAGTACAGATGGGGGAAATGGGGCCTGTCCAACACAGGGCCAGGAGGTTTTCAATATATAATGTATAGCATCTGTAATTCTATTACTGACTGGACAGAAAAGTTTTCATACCAATCACAAGTTTGGTAAGGAGTGTGTCTATAATAGAAGGAAAGTTGTGTTAAATATTACAGTAATTTCAACAATTATAAGCCGCACCTGATTATAAGCCGCACCTCCTGGTAGCTGGGTAGACCATGGGATTTGTCCATATATAAGCCGCACCTGAATATAAGCAGCACTTTTTTTTTTTTTTTTTTTTTTAAAAGAGAGGACCCATGTGTAACAAAGTAACAAATTAGTAACAGAATAGCTGCCAGCTGGGTTTGGTGTCAGGTGCTCAAGTTGCAAACAGTTTTCATAGACCAGTGAAACCTTTAAAGGAGCCCCAGGCGTCCTCCTGCCCAGCTCTCACTTCCGGGTTGGCATTTCACTGGGGTTTGTCCATAGATAAGCCGCACCTGAATATAAGCCTCACTACTGGGGTAGGCTGGATTCTTCAATGGACAAGGTGCAGCTTATAATAACGAAATTACTGTAAATTGTTTCTGACATTAGTCTATAATGCAAGTGTCCTAACCTGAGGCTTTGAAAGGTTGGTTTTTTTGAACCTCTCATTTTTCCTTTATGTAAATGAACTAACCTTTTTGCAAAGCACTATGAAAGCTTATCTTGAACTCTGTATTGTACATAAGATGTTATTATGGAATTGTTCTTTTGAAAACCACTTAGTAGGAAATAAGAAATCTCAGCTACATTGGTCAGTTGGTCAGTGTTATTTCTTTGGACTTCCAAATAACACATTTGCTTCCATAAAAAGAGTTAATTGTTGTCATTGAAAGGAAAACTATCTTAAGAAAAACCTTTTATTGTATCCTAAAAAGCTATGGCTCGTGTGAAATCGGTGAAAAGGGGCATACAAAGTGAATCAAGTGTGACAACAGTCTTGTGGAGGAGGAATGAAATTGACACTCTTACCACGTAACAAAATCTTTGCACTATTTAATGTTTCACACTGAAGATCTGAAAGAAAAAATAGTGAGCACTTTGGAGATGGACTATAATATATAAGATTAACTCATCTGTACTCCTTACTTTTTTTTCACAGTAGTGTAACTGCATGTAGTTGCTAAATTTATTATGAATAATTTAGAAACATCTCTTTCAGGAAGCATGCAAGGTATTCTAGTGGAGTGAAAACAACTGTTTTTCTCTACAGTGTGTTTGATGTCAACACAAATTTCTCACCAAACATCATAGCAGGGAACAGCTTTTCATCACCTCAAACTTCTGTGGTAAAACAACATACGTGATATCAAAAATAATATAATAACAAACCCTGAATAGGTTTACAGCACCTACATGCATGTCAGAACCTCTTTGCTGTTGTATATCTGTGGGAGGCTCCATCTATGCCTTGTACATAGGCAATGCAAAAAAAGTCTATGCTTACCCTTCCCCAGGTTTCATTTGTGCCATCAGAAGAAAAGCATTCATGAAAAGTTCTTTGGTCTTCTGGCTTTAGATAAAAATGTTGTAATTAATTAATTAATGATTATTTTTAAAATGTAATTGACTTATGTCCCCTTACCAGAGTCAGATGAACACCAGTATTTACCAGCAGTCAAAAATTAATTTTGCAAAAATGTTAGAAAGATATTCAGGTTTATGTTGAAGGATACTAAAATTGTATATGTTTATGTCTACAAAATTCTTCTACAATATTTTTTTGAAACTGACTATCAAGTTCACGTGGATATGAATCTCCAGAATTTTTCAATAAACATTTCAGAATGACAAAGATATTTGAAGTGATGTTTTGGAACAATCTGATATTTCTTAGCTCTGTATGGATTAAAACTGGGATTAATGTAAGGGATTAATCAGTATGGTGCAAACCATTAAGTGTACCTTGTTTCCTTGAAAACCATACAAAAATTAATCTGCTAAAATCGAAAATACACATTTAAAATCCTACTAGCTTAAGTTTTTCCTAATGACAATTCTAGATGCTTCCAGAAAGGGATGGTTACTAGATGAAATTAGAATTGAATTCCAGAATGTGGTAATTGCAACCAAAAACACTAAGGAAAAAGATTTGCATGAAACGTGACACTAAAAGAACCAAGGCACTGCATATTCCAACAATTAAGCTATTAAGTATTACAAAGGTGAGAAGTTAGTCAATTCAAAAGAAACAATACAATCTCACCAAACTCATAGCTCTTTCAATTCCCTCAGTGAACTGTCTTGTAAGATATGTCTTTTAGAGATAATAGTCAGCACTTAGGCAAAAACAACTTTTAAAAATAATACTGAAATCAACAAACTAATGATTTCAGTGCCATGGAAAGTTAAATAAAGCCTGAAGAGATTACAAATAACAGCAGAAGTTAATGTTTAAGGTGGGGAAAGGTTACGGAAAAGTACGTGGATGACAAAGATAAAACTTTGCAAAATTAAAAAACAATTTACATAATCTAGTAACTATTGATATCTGTTTTATCTGTTGGTTGATTTGTTGGTTTTTTTCCCCTTGTATGACCTATTTTTCCTCAAAAAAAACCTGTTATTGGAATAAGTATTGGTGCATGAGAATGCTAACAGGGCAGGTAATGTTTGGTGGAGTAACTCATGGTATCATTTTGAGAATCATGACAGATTTTAAATAAATTCTGGAGTTTCTCAAATGCATATTAAATGTTTTTTTTAATATAAAGTTAACATAACCCAATGAGGAAAAAGCTTAAAGCAATTTAATTGCTCTATGCCTGCTGTATTGAGAAGAACCTACAAGGGATTATTTGGAACAAAAGCATGAGGAGTTTTTTTACAGTCTTTTGGAGTCAGAAATTTTGTATTTTTACTCTTTAAATATATATTTATAGAAGCCCTCAAATCCCTCTGGGTCACCCCGTGTTGATCTGGGTCACAAGCACTGGTGCAAACAATAGCTTATGCAAAATTTATATTACTTCAAAGTAGCACCATTGATCCTGACCCTAGGAGAGGCAGAACTGGGACTAAACTGACATAGAAATGGCAATCTGGGCAAAACCTCCAGTGACTTGTGAATGCATAAGATTTCCATTTCATTCTCTGTCTGTCAGAGCAATATAGAAACATAGCTATAGTTACATAATTGTTACGGTGGTCACCTTAAGGTCTCTTTTAGCTAAAACTGATGCTAGCTTTTGCAGATACATTTCCTCATCAAATACACATAAAGTTTTTAGAAGCTCAGGATTTCAAAAAAATCTTTAACACTTCGGGTTTTCATTACTAGAATTGTTCATATCAGTCTGCTTACATGGATTTATACATTTCAAGGTATGGTAATAGTGTAATTTGTTCATGTAAAGTCAATATAATCTCATTATAATATTGCTGTTGATTTTACCTAATGTTTATAAATCACATCATAATGGAAATAAAGTCATAACTACAGAACTTTAAAAAATAATCAATATCTCTTTTTTTGTTATTAATTACTTTCAAGAAAAGAATCTTTTTTAGACTTATTAAAAAATCGGGTTTTTTTGTCTCATTTAATATTGTTGTTGACTTTGAATCATTAAGACAATTTCCCTTCTGGCCACCACTCTCTGCTGGGTTCCATCAGGCTGGCATCTAATTCTGTAAACTGAGAATGTGGTAGAATTTTTTTTCTTCTGTTGCAGTTCTCAAAAACAAAAATAAAATTCAAAGGTTTAAAATTATCACTTCCCCTACAAAACATAAGTACAGGTGTTTTGAAAGTTTCCAATAGTGGCATGACAAGCACTTGGGTTTCCTTATTGTTTATCCATATTCTGTATCAATGTCTCTGTGCATAATTTTATACATGAACTCTCTGCTTTTTTCCTGTTGAATTGAATGATAGGAAATAAACATTGGATATAGCAACATTCTCTTCTCTGGCTTTTACTGTCAGTCCTTGTTGTACAGAATTATGCTGGACAAGGACTCTCACTGATGTACAGAATGTACAATTCAGGTTTGCTCTTTTTCCTGGATCAGAGATCAGATATAAACACAAATCCTTGTGTTTGAGATAAGTGGTCAGCTGGTAAAAACTGATAAAATATTTTGCCCAGTACAATATTTTGAGAAAAATTTCTGAAGACCATATGAAAGACATTGTGATCCACTGATACAGTTACATGAGACAAATGCTGCAAATGTAAATTAATAATCCTGGTAGAAACTCTAGGAAGACTATATTTGAAAAAAATCTTAGTTCATAGAGATAATCTCAATGTTCTTTTGATAACGTGAAATTCCTTAGCTTCACAGATGTATTATACCTAATTTAGATTACATTTGAGTGCAAATCTATTGGCTTTTGCATGTGTTAAAACATATCCAAATCCCAAAGAGATGACAATCTCAAATATCAAGAAAGATAAAGTGAGAGTGAAAGGAAAGGTTATTGTATCTATTGGTACGTGCCTGAGGACTGAGGCACCAAGAGATTGCATGAAATAAGACTGGTCCCTTTAAGGACAAAGTGAATTGATATCAACTTTCCTGAAGCCCAGAAAAGTATCTTAATTATAATCACACTTTTCCCACCCCCCCAGTATTATCTATACCTTTGTAAAACAATTTACCTGTGCATTAGTAAATTAATTTAAATCTCTGTAAAATTATTGTCAGAGCATGCCTGCTTATATATATAATATAATCCTTATATAAATTCCATGGAAAGTTTCATGATGAACCAAGAGTTCTATTCTTCCTTTTTGATGTTAATATTTATACTCAAAGCTACCATTGATGTCAATAAGGAGATATACATGTAAATCTCCCCTTTTCCAAGTACTAATGACAGAATTAATGCAAAAGTGCATTCTACTTTTTCCACCTCAATGATTTTGTTTCAGATATAACATAAAACAAATCTCTGGGACTGGAATAAATCAAAACAAAATGGAAACCCTACCTTTTCCAAATAGATATTAGTCTGTTTTGCTTTTTCTCTATTCTCAGAATTACTTTTATTTTCCCCAGAGAGATAAAAAGCATAAAGCAAAAAAAAGACATGCTTTACCCCACTAGAAATCCCACTTTAAGTACAGCTTTATGTTTCTTTTATATTTGTAGAGTTTATAATGAAATGTTTCCTTGCACGAACTGTTTCCCCTGAACCTTTCAAGGTGAAGTTCATGCTCTGCTCCACTAGATTTTCTTTTAACTTCCATTTCTTAAGCATGACATTTCTCCTAAAACACATTGATTAAAATCCTATGTTCTGCAAACTCACCTTATTTAATTTCACCCTATTTTGGCCCTTAATTTAACAACTAATTTAATGACTTTTCCTATATGAGGCAACATGAGAGCATGGATTTTGAAGCATAGCTCCTGGAAATGAATACCCCTCTTTTCCTCTTGCTCCACACACTTAAACACTGCCTAGGTATATCTTTATGACAGCTTTGGGATTATGAAATGTCTATAAAACAAGGCAAACTAATGAGATTCAGATTTATAAATATCCAGTCATGTAGGTAGACCAAACCCAGGTGGAATTTAAGGCTCAGTTGTCTCCAGCTCTAGTATTCACAGCTTCTGTTGATCAGATAATCTTTCCAAAGGAAAGAAGTAGGAGGAGATGGTCATGTTGTGCAACATGGTATGAAGGCAGATCTGGAATATTCTGTGAGCACCATAGCTTACAGGAAAAAATGCCTTGTAGATCTCCCACATAGATCTCTGTGCAGTGACCAGTCATGTTTTCCTATGTGTGATGTGCTTAGTCCTCTAGCCTTGTCTGAAACACTGTTTTTTCACAGCAGTGTAGATGTACCCAATTATTTCACATTAGAAGCATCTTTCCAGTCTACTTTGGAAATAAATTAAAATGAGCCATGAAGAAGTTTGGAGAAAAGTCACCAGGGAAAATAGCACAGAGGAATTGAAACTTGCATTTTAGCTTTCCTTGGAAATATCTTATTCTGCTACTGGCCAGATAGCTAAGTATTTTCTGAAGTTTTGCAGAATACAGAATATCTGCAGGCTGATCACAGATTGTCTCCTTCAAGCATTTAAGAGGCAACTACTTTCTGCAGCTATTTTCTGCTGTATCTCAGCTCCCAGTTGACTCCTTTGTTATTCTCTCAGGATCTCCAGATTTATACTGATATTGAATCATTTGTTATAAACTGACATACAAAAAAACCCCAAACAAAACCCAAAAAAAGGCCTGTAGAAGGTCATTATAAACTCTGCTTTGTTGAGAAAGGTGAATTTTAGCTAATTGTAAAGTACCACTATACAGAAAGCAACAGAGCAAGTGAATTCAGCTGTCACTTGTGATTAGGAGTTTAGGCATCATTGCTTGAAGGCTGAGCATGAAAATGCTCAATGCTGATTAAATGACCATAATTCCTCAAGGTTGTGACATATCAGAGAGCTATGGGAAGCTATCATCAGAAAATCCAAGCAAAAGAATCTACAGTGGAATGGGATTGTATTGCTCTCCGTGAGCCCACAGAAAAGATAAACAAAACAGAATCTCTAGACATTTAAAACATCTAATTTCTGATTGTGTTTTGAGATAATGTCAGTTCATTTTAAAAGAAATTTGATTTGCTATTGCACTGGAAAAGAAGTACTTTCCACCAATTACTCATTATACTCATTAGCATCCTTAGAAAATAACTGTATGCAGTGGAAATTTGGAGCTGGCATCATAGCATATCAGGTGATGCTTGCTATTGCTGCTGGCCTCCAAGCCTTCCAGGAATTCTGGATTTGAACCTAAATACTCCAGCCAGAAATCAACGTGACTCAAATCAAACAGTACTGAATAGTCATATTGGCAATGCTGCTCAAGTGAAGCTACGCTGCCAGTAGGAACAGAGCCAGTGGGCAATCACAGAGACAAATGCTGGCTTTAAATCTTGCCCTTGAGGATTGAATGAGTCCTTTTACCTTGGGAAGATTATGTATATTTTTTACACAAATGCCTTTCTAGCAAAACCAAGAGAATCCTAATAGCTCTTCTACTTCACATAGCCCAAAGCTCTAAGCATTTAGTAATTTTCTGAGATGAATTCCGAACAGCTTCTTAATTTCCTATTTATAAGAAATGTTGATTCCTATCCTACTCACTCTCATTTAACAGTACTACTCTGATTTAGATCATGAGAACATTTTTTTTCTTCTTTTTTTTTTTAATGTGTGTGGTAATGTAAAAGTGGCTTTAACAAATAAATCAGGAGCACGGGAGAAGATAGCTGGGTTTAAATTATGTGTCCCTGGTTGATCCTGAGTAGGTCAGAGTAATCGCAATATCCAAGCACCTGAAGCTCATTTGTACTTTGCAATCACAAATCCTTGGTGAGTAAGTGGTTTAGGGAGACACCTCAGAGAAGGAAAACCCACAAATTAATGTAATAGCTTACTGAAACACAGAACTGAATAATTTTTCCTGTCTTTCAAGAACTGAAAGAGTTTGCATAAGGAAATGCTTTTCCTTTATAGGAAACTGCTTTAGACCTATTACTTTGGAGATTAGTGATATAAAGACAGCTAAGGTATAGAAAACTCTACCAAGTTCTTTGAGGCAGAAGAATCTTCTAAATTCTTGATTGAGAAGGATAACATGTTATACATGGATAGGGATCTACCTACTTAAATCTGGTGGTAGTTCTCAAGCCTGAATCTTGCATTGCTCTTAGATTGAATATCCATTGGTCTTGCTAACCTGAGATTTACCTATCAGGAAAATAATATTGTAATATTATTAATCATGCTAACACATAATGCTAGCTTGTAGGAAAACTTCTCTGCAATCTTCTTTCTCCTCTAAGACTGTGTTTAGAAACATGGAATGTTAAGTGGAAAGGAAAAAAGGCAACCTGATTTTGTCATCTGGAATAATATGTCTGCAAATATCTGCTCTCCATAAAATGCTGGTGGGTTCTCAGTTCTTTACAGAGCCCTTTCATTATGAAACTCTACCCAGGTTCTGGCAAATGCTGTTATCAATGCATTTCTGTATTCATTTTGCTTGTTATTAGATTGTATGATCTTTGTAGGCTTTTTGCACCTCCATTTTGACGCATTTAATTCTACCCATTGGAAGAGCAAATGAAAATTATAGATATCTGATTTGGACTTTTGGATTCTACACCATAATCCCAAGTCCAAGTGTCATTCTTCTTATTACCTATATACAATATAATGTATGTAGCAAGTAAAGAAGGATCATAGCTTTAGAAAGTCACAGCATGACATAAAGCTACACGGTCATCATCATCATCATCATTGGGTCAACTTTAAAAAAATCCATCTATTTCACTTCATGATATACAGGGTGGCAGGTTGGAAGGATGGTCCATATCATGTTACAGAATCTTAAATGTGATGAAATGTGATGAAATAGTGTAAGAATAATCACAAACTGTCAGAATTCACAGTTGTTTCTTTGGGGTTTTCTTTATGGTTGGCTTAAGTCTTGTTTCAAATTTTCCTGAGCCTGCTTTACCACTTAAACCTGACCTATCAGCTTTTCCATCTTCAGATGTGTTAGAAGGGTGTGGCTAATGCAAGGATACTTGTGGTGAGAGTAATCTTCTTATTCCCAGCTCTTCCCAGGATGTAATACAATGCCAGAATTTCTGGGTTTTCATGTAATTTTTTAGGAATTGCATGTCTCTCCTAAGTCTTTCTTCTGCTTAGAAATGGTATAATGATTATATTCCTGCTTCTTAGAGAGAGATGTTATTCCTTTACTTGTTTGTTTGTAAGGTATCTCTTCTCTCTGCCATTGATTTGAGCCATGAGCTGGAATGTATTCCAGCAAGAATCCATGAGTCAACAAGTACTCCAGTTCTGATTGCATGATCAAACCTGACATCCTGTCACAAATGTGAGGTTTAGACTAGTGATACCTGGTACTGCCACTGCTGCAGGTGATCTCACTGTTCTAAAAGCAAACAAAGAATTGTTTATAGAAAGTGATAAATCTATGTCATTTGGAACTTCTTTGGACTGAGAAAAATAAAAAAAAAAAGACTGCTCCAAATTTTTGACATTCATTAGAAGACAGGTCTCTGACAGAGAAGCAAAATGAACTAACAGCATAAACTTCCCTCAGGAACTGGGAGAACTAAGAAATGAATGTCCTGGCTTTGCTGTAATGGAAGAAGTTTCATGACCAGAAAACACCAATTCTCCATGTAGCTTTCTGCTATGTTGGAAAGATTTATTCTGGGTAGTATCTGAGGGAGGTGTGCAATTACAGTTCATCAATAAATTGGGAAATGCTTTACAGCAGCAAACAAATAATGCTATAGATAGCAATATTCCATATATCTCTAAACTTATTTAATTTTCAGTTTTTAGAAGTGCTTAACATGGCATACTTTAATTAAACTTCTGAAATACCTCCTAAACTAATAAATAAACTGAGCTCAATTTTAGAAAGGGATAACTAGGATCAAAATATTAGTATGATTTACCAAGATCATACCATTTATCAAGGCAGGAAGAGAACCAAAGTCACTAAATCCCAAAGCTTTGTTTTTGCCACTGGTGCCTGTGTTCTGTATTATTTTTTATCTGTTTCATAAACTATATTTGAAATGGTTTCAGGAACCACTGGAACCAACATTACACACTCATCAGAAATGTAGTCAAAATGTAATTTAGTAAAGGAAGTCAGCTGGAATGAGTCAGACCACAGTTCTAACTCAGCCTAATTACCTGGGTTGTTTTCCTCTGTTAGCAAAGAGCAATGATAGGTTTCACAGGAGTCAGATGGCAACTATGAAAAGAGACCCTGGAAGCTGGAGTCAGAGAACTCAGTGTGACTGCCACTAGCTGGCAATGAGATTAAATGTGCCTGTTCCAATGGGTCTGGCTCAACAGCCCGGCTCCAGCCGGGGGAATTGTCACACACCAGTGGTACAAGTGGTCCTGGTCCTAAACTGCAACGAGATCCTCTGGTGTACAAAGGAAAAATGGAAAATTATTCACAAAAGCTTGTAATCAAAGCTTTGGAAACTACAACACGACATCCTATGTTGGTTTGACACAATTACATGATTGATATTTTGTAGCCTAAATGTGCACAAAGCTTGTGCAACTAAAGCTCAAAGTGGCTGAGTTGCACCAATTTCTTTTCTTAGATAATAGGTTGAGAGCTTGTGCTCAAACTATTACAGATTTCCTCTGTAATGTTTGTCACCTTATTTACGTGCTTTTTCTGCAAAATTATCAGCTTGATTTAATGGCAGTCAAACCCTTTGTTTTGAAAGTGGCCTGTTTCCAAGCCAACACTGTTGTGAACTAAAGCCTGTAAAATAGTGTTGTAAAAGGAATAAAATGAAAAGCTGATAAAATAAACCAAACTCCAAACACATAAGGAAAAAAAAAAGACACAGAGTGAAAAGAACAAGAACATTCTGATTTTCTTTAGTGAAAGATCAGATTTTGAATACTTAACAAATAATTTTTTTATCTTAAGGAAAGAGAAGAAAGTATAGCAAGACTCTCATGCTCCCACTCTCAGAATCCGGTAATTCTTTCAAACTGTTTATATTTACAATTCTCAAGACTGTTGATTTTTTACAAAATCCAGCTGTGCTACTAAAATTGAAGGGAAAAGTAAGGCTTTTCCCATTCTTTACCCCTTATAAGTGGCAGCTGCATTCTGAATCACAGTAGCAATAAATTTTGTGATCAGCTCAAAATTTCTACCCTTCCCACCACCCCCAGTGAATTTGAAGCCTGAAGATCTTTCATAAGCCTAATTTATGGACTACTAAAATGCATTTTGGAGCCAGAAGTAAAATATATAGGGTGGGAATCCTTTGGCAACTGGTGCCTACCTAAAATGAATAGAGAGTTTTGGCTGTATATGAAATGCAAACATCAACTTTTAACATCAAAAGACAAGACAATGTCTTCTTCTGACCAGAAAAGTGATGAGCTGAACAAATTTATAGTACTTCATATCTATTTTCTTCCTGGATTAACCTCTTCCTTCACAGAGTTGTATCATTTTTTTTTTCTTTCTAGCTCGTGGGCTTGTTTCTCAACACCACGTTTTTTTCCATGTCTCCTTGTCACCTTTGACAGAATTGTGGTCCTGGTGAAGGGTCTCCATAAGAAGATTTTGATGTCTAACAAGGACAGCAAGTTCTAAGAAAGTTGCTTAACATAGAGGACAAATCATAATAATTGGATAATTTTAAGTCAATTTGCCTGTGTGTCTTAAGCTTGAGGCACCTGGCTGATTCATCTTTCTAACAAACAAGTGGTGGAGAGAGGAAACAGGATGGCTGAGCTGCCACCATCTGTGACAGCATGGCAGCAATGCTGCAGCTGCTGATTCTAAAGGGAGACAAGGGCTAAACCCCCCTGCTGGTAAATCTACATCTGCAAAGATGGCATTTCCACATGTACCAATAATTCATAGGTGCAATTTATATGCCTGCTTTGGACAATGATAAAGCACTACCTTCCTTACTAACAATGGGAAAACATAAATGAAAGAATTCACAGTAAGTATTAAACAGCCTCAGTATTTGCTTCCAATCCCTCTTTTGGCTTCAAATTAAATAGTGAGATTTTTTACTGTTTAATTCTATCACTGTGTCTACCTGTTTCCCTTCCCTTCCCTTCCCTTCCCTTCCCTTCCCTTCCCTTCCCTTCCCTTCCCTTCCCTTCCCTTCCCTTCCCTTCCCTTCCCTTCCCTTCCCTTCCCTTCCCTTCCCTTCCCTTCCCTTCCCTTCCCTTCCCTTCCCCTCATAAGTAAAGCAATGAATGACTGGTTCTGCTACAATGTTTTACTACAGTGATATGGAAATTTAAATTAAAAGAATATGGTCTCCCGGCTTGCTTCTGAGACCAACTGTCTGGATTTTTTTGCTAATATTCAAAACATTTTCTCTGTCTTGTAGTGTTACAATTTCTGTCTCTGCTTTATATGTACAATGAAGATAGTAATATTTCCTGGGTGCATAGGGAAATTATAATGCTTAGATAATTTTTTAGAAAAATACTTTGAGACCCAAACAAAATGTAAAATATTACTCTTCAAAGTGACAGTATAATTTCTTCCATCATTATTGATGTCTCTGGAGATATTATAAATCAATAGCTGAAAGGGAAAGAGTATGAGAAAAAGTTCTAGGAAAATAAACATTGAAAGAAAAAGGTAAAAAAAAGAAAGAACAACAGAATTGTTAAATGAATAGAGAAGGTTTACTTGAATTCTTAAAGAGAACTATCTGTACTTACGTGGGTGTTTCATCAAGGGGTCAAGAATAATATGAAAGGAGCAAAGACAAATTGGAACTGTAGAATAGTAGTGCAATAAACCTAAATAAATCAGTTTTAAATGACCAGATTTGTGATCCTCCAGAGAGCACTGTTGCAAGAAATCCCAGTCTCATCTCTTGCTGCCCACACGCATTCTTTCTAATAAGATCAAGAAGACACAGGCAGCTCCACGGCCTATTTGAGATTTATGCAGCTATCCAAAGGAACAGGCCCATTTTTTATTTATTTTAACCCCTCCCCTGCCCTCTCCCTATTCCCCTCAAACAAACCCAAGAGAAACAATAATGGCAACATCTGCCACGCAGTTATGCAGTATGAGATCTGAAAACCTTTACTTTCCAGGTGGGCATCTCCAGAGCACTGAGACAGGTTTGGGATTCCAGATGCTGGAGATCATCATCATCATCATCATCATCAAGGTGATGTAAGATCTACCATATGTCAGAAATTATGGACAATTTCACAGACATCCAGTGAGGAATTTTATCTAACACTGAGAAGAAACAAGCTGCTCTTCACCTCTAAATATTTTTTCACAAACATTTATATTCTTATATTGCAGAATCAATAGTACTAGGTAACATAAAATACAAATTCTTTGGAAATAATCAGGTTATCTAAGTTGGTTCATTTCTGAGAGGGTAAGCAGCCTATGCAATTTATTTTACCAAGCTTTTTTGAGACAAGGTATTTTTAACACCTCATTTTACAGGAAATTATACATCACTGTATTAATAACCTGCACATATGGCTGCTAATTTGCTTTATGTCAGCTGGCGGATCAAAATCTAGGACTATACTGATACAACTGGCTTAAGCCAAATTCCTCTATATCAAAACAACTAAACCAAACAAAACCAAAAGAGATAACCCTCATTCTAAATTAAATTAAAGATTAGAGATTGAGAGCAGTTTCCAACTGAGACATAAACTTTCTAGTTTAATATGTCGTTCTTTGTAAGAGTTTGCAAAATAAATTTTGCTTTATGTCTGACCTTCTTCAAGGTTTCTACTTCCTTGAAATATGTAAAAAACTGAAGAAATCTCCTCCTTTGCTAAAGTTCAGTACTAACTGGTGATGTCTATTAAAAGAGAGATTTCTTTCATTTGTAACTAAAATAAGACCTTCCCAAAATTACTCACATGGCTTTGAAAATGCTCATTCCTTCCAGTTGTTTCTTTCTCCTCACCCTCTTGATATGTTGTTTTCCTTTTTCTTACACATCATCTGATTTCACAGAAACAGTAAACACTGAAGAAATCTTTGTCTTGTACATGATATGACTTAAATGAGTTCTTATCAGACCATTGTGTCTTATTTAATTTCTAATCAATTTTGGCTAAAGACAAAATTCTTTGCCAGAACCTTACCCAACCCATCAAAACTCTGGCTATCTCAGAAACAGTTCTGGTAATAGTATAATCTGGCAATTTATAATATTGTCATTTTCTACAATATTTATGTATTTCTCAACCTAAACATTTTAGTTTATGGAAATGACAGCTAAAAAATAGGAACAAAAGGGAATTAGGGTAATTAAATCAAGATGCATCCAAGGGCAAAATCTGTGGAAAAGACTTCAAGTTCAAACTCAAGTTTGCAAAGCAAGTATGACATGGGAGAGAAGAATTCAATGTCAAGAATTAAAGATGATTTATTCACCAGGGCAAGAGGGAGGCAGAAAAATGCAGCAGCTGTATGTTGTACTTTCAATGATTGTGAGAGAGCTGGAGAAGAGAGATAACTTGAGAAAAGGGTTTGTAGAAATCCACTTCAGAGTAAAAATACAAATTTATGAACCAAAGTATCATGTAATTAGAGACTAAAGACACTGATGTGGCCTACCCATTAGAATGAAAAAAAACATTCTGTCACCACAGTGGGATTGATCTACTCACATTGTTCTGTCAGATATGAGTGAAATAGGATGCTCATACATTTTGCTGAGTTCTCCTCTGTGTCTGCAGACACAACACGTTGAAGTCTTGGCACTGTTGTTTTCTTCATATAATTTACAGATCTACATTCTATTCTCAGCTGTGTATATTTTTTTTCTCACTGCATGCTTCTACTGCATTGAAGAAGTCCAAATAAGGGTCTTCACTTGGAACACTGAATTTATGTATTTCCAAGGCTTCCAGTCCACGCAGAGATATCCTCCCACCACCACTGTAGATGTTCTTCCTACCTCTTTGCTAATCAGCTACATCCTAAAGCACCTACTAAGGAAAAACGTGCAAAAAATCATGGCTAAATTTAATGACATTAACAAATACTTTGGTTCAGTTAAAAGAGAGAATTAATATAGACATCAGAAATAACTCTGAACACACAGAGAACTGGAACTATTCTTCTGCTCACAGAGCTTCAAAGTTTTATTCTTTTAACATTTGGTCTACAGGGAATCAAAAGGAAGTTATAGGTACCTAATATTCTCAGTGAGGCAGGCATTTTACTATCATATAAAAACACACACACAATCTTCATTGCAACAGGTTAATCTTCAAAGGTTCAGAGATTCAGTGCAGATGCTTACAAAAACAAACTCAAGCTTCTGGTTTAAAGTTTCCAGCAATCCTGTGGGTAAAAGTTGCCTCGAATGATTTACAGTATTTCACATTTTCTTTCTGTTCAGAAATACACTGAAGATAGCAGTATTTGCTTTCAGCTAAAACCAAAGCCAGAAAAGCTGGATAAATCTCTCTGTGAAAGCCATAAAAGTCAGAGTTCAGTCGTGTGAGGTACTGGCTCTGACGGCTTCCTGTGAGATGCAGCATTCCCTCAGTGTAGTCAGTGGGAACCAATGAACTTAATGTTATTTTGTCTGATTTTCAATTGCAAACATTGCAAATTAAAGAAGGCCAAACTCCATTACATCCAAGCTAAGTGTTCTTTGTGTCAAGTTACTTAAAGCTATTGTTTGGAGTGGAAACTGAAATGGTATAATTTTTGTGATAAAGCAATTCATTCTGGGAAAAAAATGATCTTTACTCATGGACCCAGTTCTCATCCTTCTTGAAAGTGTAGTTTTCATATATGAATATTACAAATAACTTCTTCTCATATCAGCTGAAGGCACCTATTTAACTCAATTTCAGTCTAAATATAGTAATGGGAGCTGATTTATTTATTTAGCTTCATTTATATACAAAAAACACAGATGCTGACTGGTGTTTAACAGCCAAGTTGGGCTTCAGTTCAGTTTTATACAATCACAGTGGATCCTGATTCCATTCTTGGAAATAAAGTAAAAGGGACACAAAGCAGTATTCCAGTATTTTTTTGGAAGATATTTAATATTATGACTTAAAGATTCAGGAACCAGGGTTTTTCCTGATGATACCAAGATAAAACAGGTTTCTACAATAAAATTGAATAAATAGCAGAATTACTAAAAAATATGTCAAGGAAGACCCTGAAATTATAGGTAAAATAAGAAGAGCAAGTACGTAACTTCTTTTTAATTTTTTTTTTTCCCCTCAAAAGACACTATTCATCACTTCCAAGTTTAAGTTTGCACTTCAGTTATGCTGGGAGTAAAAGACACATCTCTGTCTGGGATGATGAATTAAGGATTTGAGGAAAGTACAAACATAGACATAGGGAAACCACTCCTTTTATTAAGAGGTAATTTTCTGGACCATATTTCTAGTGTCCAGAAAGAGTTTAATGCCCAAAGCTCTGTAACTTGTATTCAGCTCAAAGCATCTCAAAACAATCTAAAACTTCCAACAGCCAAATTATGTAAAGTGCTTAACTAAAATCTCTAAAGGGAACTCAGATATTCCAGGCTCAATACACCTGTGTGATTGAGATTTTCCTGATAATGTCTGATTTTCAACAGTATTCTTGATACGTATTTGTGATTGAGAGAACACTGGTCCTACCTGTAAGTGTATTTTATATTTGTGATTTGTACTTACTGATACACAAATGTGGTCTCTCACTGGGTTGTAGTAACTTGAGTCTAGGCAATTTTAGTTGTCCTACATTAAAAACTTTGTGAAATAAAGAAGACAAATGTTCAGAAGACTCATCACAAGCAGATTGGTTTTCCTTTTATAGTGGTACCATGGTTTTGAGCAACTTTTTTATCATTCTTACCTAGCCCTCATTTTTCAGCTCTATCATTTCCCCTCAGGGTAACAGATTGTTTGACCTCTTGCTATTTTTAGTCTTTCTATGTAAGTTGAACAAAGCAACGTTCAGGCAACAAGAGTATGTGATTCTTAGCTGAATAATTCTACTGAGGCTGAGGTACTATCCTCAAAGATTCCTGAATTAGTCTTAAAATATTTATTTTATAACTGAAGTTATTGAGTAAGTTTGAAAGCTGCTGAGTCTTAACCATAAATGAGTGAACAACACTGCTTACAAGGTACTGATTAATTGATCTTATTCTTTGTATTTGATAGAGATTTCTGATATCATTTACAAGTTACAAGCTTTTTGTGTGTTTTGCCTTAATTCCCTGTAGGTGGTGTTTACTTATAAATCCATGAGATTTCTTAAAATTATGAACAGCTTTTCAGATTTATCAAATTACAGCTGATTATTATTTTCAGATTAGTTTAGAAATTGATAATCAGTTAAGAAATCTTCAAAGTTTTTTACCGGAAATTATATTCTATTTGAATATTTTAGGTTGCCACTTAAAACTGGCTAAGGTAAAATTTAGTTTCCAAGTCTAATCAGGTAGTTAGTGGAGTTGTAGATGATTAGAACAGGAATAAAATATAAGGGAGAAAATATCAATAATGTAATTTTTGTTATTACCTATCACTGAGGATTATTTTGCTCTACTATAGCTTGGTCCTAGCTTGCCAAAGTAATTTTAGGTAGTTTCAAGTGCAACATTAGGTAGAGTGCATGCAAACAGTTTGACAGATCTGTTTAAATAATTTAACATCATATTTAAAATTTAATGTTAACAAATGTTTGTCCAGAAATATTTGAAAACACTTTGCATGAGCATTTAAACCAGTCTTACAGAATGAGCATGTCACAGCAAATCTATCACAGAAGGTGCAGCGGTTCAGGGCAAAATGGATTTACCCATCTTTTTTGGTTTTTTTTTTGGAGGTCTGTTGGAGAAAGCTCTTTTTTAGAACTTTATCTTTTCTAGCACTTGTCTTTCTACACTCAAATGCTTTTATGATCTATGTGATGCCCCTGATGCTTATCTCAAATGGAATTGTCTGAGCACTGCCAGGACTGAGAGACTCAGAAAAATATATGGTTACTTGTTTCCTCCACACCCTCTTCAAACTGAAACTGAACCCTGTGTCATCTTTTAATGGAAAGTTTTTGGTTTGAGTTTGTTTTTTTTCTTGCTCAGTTGACCACAGTGCATACACCAGGTTATAAAACACCTTTTAAAAGAAACATATGAGGCTATATCCACTGAACTCTAGCACCATTAAATATTTATCGATACAATAGTGCACATTTCAGTGTGAAATAAACATCAGGCTCTGCAAATTTAATAGTTTCCAGTGGAGGAAATAAAAAAGAATCAAAAAAGAAGAAGAGAAAAGAAAAAACCTCCCAGAGTTTCTGTAATCTCAAGAACTTGCCTTAACAAATAAATAGTTCATGATGTGCCAAAACTGAATTGCCAAATGATTGACCACATCCTATATTGCACAAGGAAAAGGCTGCTGTTGTTTTTACAAGTGTGTTTCATTCAGAGTTTGACTTCATTGTGTAAATAGTATGGAGCTCGCTTTTCCAAATTAACCTTTATTATAGATTAGCTGTAGACAGGGTTGGACGGGGAAGGAAGCACAGAAATTAGGGGACAGGAGCACCCCAGAAAGTCTTAATCCTAAATTTCCTGAACTGAAATTGCTGAAGTCTAGAAAAATATTCTAGGAGACTTAGAACAAAGAAATATATTTTTAAAACTGCTTGCTCTTACATCTGAAAAGCAACAAGGAAAAAATACTCTCTCTATGTATATATTTACACTAGGCACTACATGGAATTTACAGGGTAGTAGATAAATACATGTTTCTAAAATCCTACTGCAGTGGAAAAATTTTAGATCCATTTTTTCCAATCAAAACATTCAAAATATATTTACTAGTTTTGAATGGATTTTCAAAAGCAAAACAAAAAATCGTAGATTCTGCATTTTGGTGATAATATCACAATCTCCTTGAACTGATAATCACAGAATCATAGGTTGGAAAGATCTGTAACATCACCAAGGCCAAACATCAACCTTAATCATGACTTAAAATACCACTAAACCAGGTCCCTAACTGCTGCATTTACCTGTCTTTTAATTATTCCTGGGGACAGTGATTCAATCACTTCCCTTGTCAGCCTGTTCCGTTCTATCAGCGAAGAAATTTTTCCTAATATCCAGTCTAAACCTCCCTGGGTGCAATTTGTGACCATTTCCTCCTGTCCTGTAACTTTTACTTGGGAGAAGAGACCGACCCCCACCTGGCTACAGCTTCCTTTAGGCAATTGTAGAGAGTGATACGGTCCCCTCTGAGCCTCTCTTTTTCCAGGCCAAACATTCCCAGCTCCCTCGGCTGCTCCTCATAAGACTTGTGCTCCAGACCCTGTCTCATCTCCGTTGTCCATCTCTGACACAGCCCAGCACCTCAATGTCTTTCTTGCACTGAGGGGCCCAAAACTGGACGCAGGATTTGAAGTGTGGCCTCACCACTGTCAAGCACAGGGGGGCAATCACTGCCCTGATCCTGCTGGCCACACTATTGCTGATGCAGGCCAGGATGCCACTGGTCTTCTTGGCCACCTGGGCACTGCTGACTCTTGTTCAGCCATGGCTGTCTGGATGTAAACTCCATTCACCATCATTTTCTGGGCTCAGATTGCTGCCCGGCAATAAGTGCACTCATCCAGGCCAGGAGCAGCGAGTTTCTCCAGAAGAATGCTGTGGGAAACAGTGTCAAAGTCTTTACTGAAGTCTGGGTAAACAACACCCACAGCAGTTCCCTCATCCGCTGAGCAGGTCAGCTTGTCACAGAAGGAGATCAGGTTGGTCAAGCAGCATCTGCCTTTCATAAACCCATGTTAGCTGGGTCTAACTCCCCGTTTGTCCTGCCATGCACTCAAGATTAACTTGCTCCATGACCCTGGCACCAGGTCAGACTGGCAGGCCTTAGTTCCCCAGGTACTCCTTCCAAGCCTTTTATAAATTTTCTAATATCCAGTCATCTGGAAGCTGATCATGACTCCTGATAAATGGTAGAGCGACTCATTGAGAATTTCTGCTGGCTTCTGAGTAGTCTTGGGTGGATTCATCCGGCCCCATGGACTTGTGCAAATCATATTTTTGTTGCAGGTCGCGTACAATCTTTGTTTGGGCTGCTTCATTCTGCTCCACATCTCTGTGTTCTAGAACATGAGGAATGGTGCCCAGAAAACAACTGTTCTTGTTATTAACAATGTGAGACAAAAAAGCTTTAAGTAACTCAGCCTTTTCTTAATCTTTTGTAACTATGTTTCTCCCCCACATCAAATAAAGGCTGGAGATTCTCATTAGCCTTGCTTTTGTTGTTAATGTATGTATAGAAACATGTTTATTGTCTTTGTGGCAGTAGCCAGATTAGGTTCTAGCTGGGCTTTGGCCCTTCTAACTTTGTCCCTGAATAACCTCATAACATCCTTGTAGTCTTCTGAGTTGTCTGCCCCTTCTTCCAAATGCCATAAACTCTCTTCTTCTGAGATCCTGACAAAGCTCCTAGCTCAGTCAGGTGGGTCGTCTTCTCCATTTGGAAAAAAGGATACAGCCTACAGTCTGAATCTTTAAGATTTCCTTCTTAATGCCTTCCAGACTGCCTGCCAAGAGAGTCTCTCAAGATCCTTAAATAAGCCCATGGTAGCAGTTCCACTAACCAGCCTTCTTACTTTTCAGAAAAGTTTAATTAAATACTAAAATTTTTTGAGAAAGAGGTGCAACCTTTCTGGAATCTATGAATAATTTTGAGAAAAGTGGGAAACAATTAGTCCGAAAGTTGTCATTACATTTGAGTCAGAAATTCCAAAAAGGCATATGAAGTTCCTAAAATTCAACAGCTTTTCAAATTCTTTGTCAATTCCATGTTCTTCCCATTTTGAAAAGTGAAGGCATGAAATAGCAATGAACTTCTGCAAATGGCTCCTTCCCAGCCTTTTTGTCTCACAGTGTGCTTTGGCCAGGATGGATTTACAAAGTATGAGGAAGATGGGGACTGACTTCCTTTCCTCCCCTACTTTACTAGGAGTAAATATTTCTATTTTTGGATCACAGTCCATAGTCAGAAATCACAGTCACAGTTCACAGCCTTTCTCCCTTTCCCCTGATTCCAGCAGATCAGGCCTTTCACCCAGGCAATTGCATTCTCTTCTTTCTTAAGAAACCATGAATACAGAACTTAGCAAATTATATACAATGGATTGATTGCTTATTATAAAGTCAAAGTGGAAAGGAAATGGTATAATCATTTCAGGTAATTCCTTGTTTTAATGTAGTATTTGTTACAAAGAAATTACTTTTCCTAAGCTTTCTTTGCCTTGAGCGTCAGATCCTTGATACAAACCAGAACTAATAACACTGCCTAATGTCACAGACTATGTATGAGTATTAATTAATTAATACATAAAAATCTGTTCTGAGAACTCAGTTAATAGAAGTGAGGGAACCAGTTATTATTGTTGGTATATACTTTTCAATATATATACACTCATTTACCTGGCTTTTGGGAAATCTTTTAAGCAATATAAAGAAAATGAATTCATATATTATGCATGTGCATATCTTATTCAGATTAATACATCTTAAGGTCACTGACACTATTCAGAAAAAAACCTAAAGGAGTGAATTTCTATGTTGGAAATAATAACAATTCCTACATTCTGAAAGCAACCACACTGTGTTGATTAAGAAAATGTGCTACTAATGGTATGCTTTGCACAGGTTAACTACTCACAACAGTTCATATCCCTTCTGAATTGTAAAGACTTTTCCTGTATGAGTGTTAGTTTTTGGTTTGGTTTTTGGTTGGTTTGGGTTGTTAGGGGTTTTTTTAGTCATTATTTACAGGGCAGAACTTTCATTTGTTCAACATTGTTCTTTGAAAATGCTGAGCTAGTGTCTATTTCAGCTGCATATAACAACTTCCTCCCATGGGCTCAGCTGTGATCCAGTGATAAAAAATTGATGATAAAGGTAGAGAACTGCTGGAAATTGTAAATCATGTTTGGTAAATAGTGAAGGGTGTCAGTTCTGAAGACAACAAAAGACTTGATAGGAAAAGTAACATACTGGAAGTGGGTTAAATGGTAGCTGACTTATTGTATATATTACAGAAAAAGATGATAAGGCTGCAGGCTTGGAATGTATTAGTAAGAAGTGGATTTAGTCTAGTGGTTTATAGAATTTTAAGCTGTGGATAAAGCTCCTAATTTCAAAATGAAATCCAATCAAAATTCAGATTTTGAAATGATCCATTTTAAACCCCATGTCATATTCATAAAGGAAAATTATGCTTGACAGTATATTGGATTCAAATTTCTGTAACACTTGGTCAAACCTGTCCTTTGTCTAGAAAGCATTCTGATTTTGCTTCTTTACATTACAAGAAATTGCAAACCAAACAACAACAACAACAAAAACAACAAAATGAAACAAACAAACAAACAAACAAACAAAACCTACACCAGTACCCTGCTACTGTCATAAAGAAGTGGCAGGGTAGTGTACTGTAGAAAAAGATTACATTACATGTGACTGATAAATATCTATTGATTTTTCCCTTACCTCACACCAATACTCTATTGAAATTAAAAAATCTCTTCCAAGATGGGCATTTGGAAGTGAGACACTTCCACTGATTTTCAATTATTTGCCACCAAACTACAATTCTGCAAATGTCATGACTAAGACATATCCCCACTTGGAACAGATTCATTATTGAATGGTGTAATTTTAGTTGCTGCCTTTAAAACTGCAAAACAGACTGAGTTCAGATTGGTTAGATGTCAGATTGGTTAACTTAAAAATGTAGGTTGTGCCATAGCCTCTGTATGACTTTGACAAAGTTTGGAGGAATCCATTCAGTGCAGTGTGAGCTGCAGGTTGAGCTCTGAGTGAGGAGAGCCCAAGGCAAGAGCCCATGAACTGCTGACCCTTTGGAAGACAAAAGGTCCAGGGACCTGTGGCCCAGCCAGGTGACCACACACTCACAGAGGCACGAGAGGAGCCGAGGATTCCAGTGCGTGCTTAGGACAGTGAGAGTGTAAAAGCCCAGGGTTTCCTTCATTCAGGGTTCTTCCTCAGAGGCGCCCAACTCACGGTCTTATTTTGTTCGTCTTTGCACCAAGATTTGAAGGATTGAGGTATCTGAGATTCTGCCATGGAAATCTGGGGTCAGGCTGGCAAGGAAATCTTGTCTGGCTGGGTGAGTGTGGAGTGTGCAGGGAGTCAGACAAGACCCATTAGAGGACTGGGGCTGGACTCTGCAGAGGGGCTAAGATCCTTCCTCAGGTGGTGCAGTTGTGACTGCCAGAGAGTTTCCTGGATGGTGAGACAGGAAAGTTTTCTTAACACAAATGATGCAATTTCTCTATGTTTCTTTTGCTTTCTTGCTAAGCGGTAATAGTTCTGGCCATCAATCTGTTGTACATGCTTTCTAGTTGAGTTGAAAAACAATTTGTGTATGTCTAATTATTTACATAATTTAGAATTTATTTTTAAATATATATATTTAAATGTTATGCTAATGGACATTTGCTTCAGTAGGTTTAGTATTCTTTCTCTCTCATTTTCTCTCTTGTTCAGCTTTTTATACCACTTTAATCTAAATTTTCTCAATCCCACTAT
The DNA here is from genome assembly GCA_009812075.1 of Sialia sialis. Lineage (NCBI taxonomy): Eukaryota > Metazoa > Chordata > Aves > Passeriformes > Turdidae > Sialia > Sialia sialis. Next base: position 3,407,820 of record VRYO01001269.1, on the reverse strand, counting down.
GAATATATAGGTTTTATGAATATAAGGGAACAAAATCTAATGAGAGTGATCATTGTGCTTCTAAGAGGAGTCACAGAATATCCATATGGATACCTTACTGGATGAACCAGCATAAGGTAACCCTGAAGTTGGTTCTGCTTTGTGTGGATGCTTGGAAGAGATGATCTTCAGGAGTCACTTCCAATCTAAATTATTTTATAATTTTTTTGTACTTGAATTAATTTACCAATATGCTCTGTTGTTCCACCAGTCTATCCCCATAAGACCATTAATTTTAAAATGGTTGATCTGAGAAGCCAGTCACTAATTATACGAGTGACTTGATCATTTTAACACAACTTTGTAATACCCTGAAGGCAGTCTTGAATACACAGATTTTATGTGCCTGGCACCAGGTGTGATAAAATCTATAGTCCCTCTTTTCCATCTCTGAGTGTAGATAATAATCCATCTACTGTGTAGTCTGTGACTAATAATGCCCATTATAATATTAAGAAGTAATATTCAGTTAGAAAAAAGAAGACTGTATAAGATTATCATATTTTGAGTGTTTTTTTCTGGTAAATAAACTGTTTCTTCAGAGGTGTTGGAGGTCAATTTATATTACATGTATTTCATCATGGTTCATCGTAGCTGACTCTAAATGAAATCATTACCACACATAGAAATCGGAACTTTTCTCTAAATTCACAAATGATGTAACTTTGTTGGCCATGCAAGGCTGAAAGCAGTTCAGGCCAGTGTGACCATATTTTTCTTCTTAAATTAAACCACTCTGTAATTTAACAAAATTCTTACCCATGCACATTTGATCCAAGATACGTATTGCAAGTTTTAAGCCTTAGCAGAAAGACTTGAGACACTCCATTCTGTTCAGATTCCCTCTTCTCATCCAACTACAAAAGTGTGTTTGCACAGACCTCCACTTCTCTGCAGCCCCACCAGAAGTGCTGTTCTGCTCTGACTTCAGCCAACAAAAAAGCAATCGAGTTCAAAACAATAACCAATGTCTCTTACACTTCCGCTCACAATAACATTACACACAGAAAAAGTAGTAATTTATCTTAGCAATGTAAGTGTACAGCACAGAAGTCTTAAAGAGGAACTTCTAAGTATCAAAATAAAAAGTAGTAAAAAAAAATACATTCTTTCATGTAATTTCTCCTTTGACAATGTCCCCATTTTCAGGATAGGATATGCTGTTTACACAATCAAAGCTCCATGGAGCATTTCCTTTTTTAAAGGTTACAGTCAGTGTGACATATTTTGGTAGCTGCCAAAGGAACTTTTTTATTACAACACCTCACTTTGAGAAGAAAGTATAAACTATCAAAGTACCTAGAGAGTTCAGTCTGAAGAAAAACGGGGTGTGTAGGGGCAATAAGGGAAAGCTTCAGTAATATAAAGCCATGAACACTCATGTTTTCATTTGAAAGTACATGAACAAGACTGCTTATTTTAGCCACTTAAAACAACAACAACTAAGTCAGGAAAGATCATTATACTGGAATTAAGGAAACTATGCATTTATAAAAACAGTCTCTAATAACAAAGTCCCTTCTGGAGAAATGCTACCTTCCCTGCTGAATGCTAAGCAATCATTTTGAGCTCAGCTAATTATTACTAGCTTGAAATGGACAGAGTTAATAAAGTGCAGCCCTATAAAGTTTTCATTGTTGCTTGTAGTTACTCTGTTACTCTGCCCCTAAATATCTGGAGATTTTCTTTCCTCCCCCTGCTGCTTCTTTCCAGTGCATTTTCAGAAATAGGTGCATTTGACTACTGTCAATTTTGTAGAGAAATAAAAAAACAGTGAAACAATGAAAGCAATATAGAACTGGAGTAAATCTCACCAGAGAATGACAATCTTAAATAATTAAATCTTGTGCACTTAGGAAAAAAACACAAGACCAAGCACATTGCCCTCCCCCAAACAACAACAAAAAACAAAAAGCCAACAACACCAAAAGTAAGGTGTTGTTAGAAAGCAAGGACATAATTGCCAAATAGTGGATAATTCTACTGTATCTGTTTGGCATCACCAACATTGAATGATGATGTTTCATGTAACATCAAAATTCAGATAATGGTGCTACTGAAATCTGGGCAAAGCCAAATTCTTTGCAAAAATTATTTGAGGTTATGGTTTTTAAATTCTTTCCTAACTGTTAGAAAGCAATCTGCGTGCTTTTGGAAGCAATATTTCAATAGGAAAGTTTTTATTTCATATAACTATGTGCTGGTAATAGATTTTCCATCGTAATTATCTTCTCTTAAGCCTTTTGGTCATCAGTCAGTCACAAACCATATAAATTATACTTACATACATTTGAAAATAGGAAGCATGTAAGCTTTTCTGAATAAAGATCTAGTCAAATATGCACTTCAAGTTAAAGACATTTCTCAGAGTACCTGAATTCTGAAGTTAGCCATTTAGATGTATCTTTACATTTTTAAAGGAAATCAGTACATATCAATCTAGATGCCATTGGTTGTTATTTTTATGGAATGTATGCTTGCTGGAGAGTTTTATCTTGGTGTGTTTTCCAATATAATTGCCTTGCTTCTATTGAAAACATGCTTGTTCTGGTTTAGTGCCTAAATAGGAATTAAAGCTCCTATCTAGAGGCACATATGTGTGAAAACACCAGCCTATGTAATTTCCACATTGTAAATGTACTTATTTTCTCTGGGCTTGTAATAAATTCTGTAATTCACTTTTAGAAAGTGTTTTTCCAACTTTTCCAGCTATTTTAAACTCCCACTTGAAAAAAATTTTTGAACTGCTAATAATAAAACTGCTCAGAAAAAAAGACCTCTATATTTCGTAACATTTCTACTCAAAGCCCAGTAAATGGAAATCTGCATATTGGTTTCTTGCAGATAAGGCAGTAACAGGTAGAAGTGCACACACAGTTTAGGTAGATATATTCTATGCATATTCATAAATTATTAATAACATATTTTATATTTTATATCATTTTATATTTCCTATTTTATATTTTGTATTTTTTTTTAATTTTGCACTGTAGTAATTATTATATTATTTATTATATTAAGCTGGACATAAGCATGAATTGGGAAAAGAGTGAATGGAGAGGGATCTGGGGGTGCTGTCTGGCAGCAGCTCAGTGTGAGTCAGCAGCCAGGAGGGTGAACTCCATCCTGGGGTGCATCAGACCCAGCCCAAGCAGCTGCTCAGCAGAGATGATTATCCTACTGTGCTCAGCGGTGGTGTGGCCTCACCTTGAGTCCTGTGTGCCAGAAATTCACAATTTAGAATGTCACAAAGATACTTGAATGTGTCCAGAGAAAAAAAAAAAAGATAATCTGGTGATAGGGCTGGAAGGAATGTCCTGTAGGGAGCAGTGAATGACTTTGGATTTGTCTAGTTTGGAAAAAAAAGGAGTCTGAGAGGTGACCTCATTGCTCTCTACAGTTTTGTGAAGAGGGAAGTGCTGACCCCTTCTCTCTGGGATCCAGTGATAGGACTTGTGTGAATGGCTCAAAGCAGAATCAGGGGATGTTTAGACTGGGCATTTAGAAGTCAAATGATGCAACAGGAGGTCAAACATTTCCTAGAAAGGTGAGCAAGGCCTCTCAGTACTTAAGATGTATTTGGTCAAGGCCCTGAACAACAATACTTTTACTTTTGATTGGCTCTGAATTGGTCAGGTAGATGAACTAGATGATTCTTATACATCCCTGCCAACTTCTATTGTATTGTATTGTATTGTATTGTATTGTATTGTATTGTATTCTATTCTATTCTATTCTATTCTATTCTATTCATTTCTTTGTGGAATTGTATTCATTTTACTTTGGTCCCAACCACAGCTTTACATCTAGTCTACTTCTCCAGAGAAAAAGTGAGTCATCTCCATCCTCTTACAATAGAGGTCCTTCTTTAGAAGTGTCTCTTTTATCATGCATTTAGTGGATGAATCTATCAACTAGATGCTCAGCATATATGCACATTTCAGGCATTTCAGTATCACAATACTGGGCACATATGTGCTTAAAGTTGGATGGAAATAATCATGACCATCATTTCTATCTTCATATATAAGAATTTCTTTCAATAAATGACAGGAAAAACAGGTAAAGCAGTGCTTGTGCTGAACAAAAATATGGAAAATGATGTTACAGGACAAAGATGGGTTTCTTTGCTTTGAAAAGGACGGCTCAGATTTATTAAGTACTTTTCTGGTTAACAGTAGGAGCAACTAATTAATTAAAGTGGTCACAACCATATTCCAGAAATAAATAATGTCTCTCTGTGCCTCTGTATATCAATTTCAGACTTTTCTGTGTGCAGGCAGGGAGAAGAGGTGTACAACACTTAAATCCAACCCCACCAGCATGAAAAGAGAACTTTTCTATTCACTTTGTTCAGTTTAGGATCAGTTCTTTGCAGTCTTTTTCCTTCAGCCAGAGAACATTGTCACATCCTTATCAACAGAAGTTGGTACAAGTCTTGAACAGAAACAAAAGCCTTAGTGCCTGCTAGATTGGATTTGTATCGCATAGTACCACAGAGATGGAGTTTAAAAATGTCATCACTCTTAATGAAGCCCAGCAGTGACAAGTTTGAGTAAACACAGCCCTGGTGTGCTCTACTGCTGGGAGGCAGCACTTTCTCAATGTTTGTTGACATGTTTGTCCAGTGTCAGAACTTGCCAACACTGGATTTCTTTCTAAGAATGATGAGACTTTTAAAGATCTGTCTGGCAGAGGTTTTCAAACTCATTGCCAGGATGAGAACAATAAAAGAGAGAAGGAAAGTGACCCCAGGAGGGAGAGTTTTGAAATCTAATGTTTACTTTCTACAATGTGATAGGAAGCTTGCTCCGAAAAACAGAAGCACAAAAGGAAAAGTGAGCTTCCTTAACAAATATTTCACTTTTATTACTACCTTCTCATGAATTGATTCCTAGCTTTTCTCTTCCCTGAAAAAAGATGGCAGAAATCCACTAGTTTTCAACAAATTCTACTGTTATTTAAAAGGGACAGAGAGTTCTTTAATGCTCCTCAGAGCTCACCATGCACCGCTTAGTGCATAGAAATACTATGAGTTGTCTGAGGGTCTGAACTACAAATATTCAGCCTTTTTACTGAGCCATGAGAGAAGACTGAATTTTGTAATGGACTCCCAAATGGACAGCTGGGAGAGCCTTGATGAGGAAGTAACATCCAAAGTGCATTTATATTCCAAATGTATTTATTTTATTGACTGGATATAAATGTTTATGTGTTCGCATTGCAAAACTATACTGTCAAATGCATTGCATCTGGAAGAATATTCTTGAATAATGCATTCAACCACAAATACTTAAAAGTTGTGCAACTAATCAACAAAAATGCAGATTCTTAAATACCATTATAATTTATTTTGCCCTTTGAATAACTAAGTAAATCAAAGCCCATTCTCCCCAACTGTATATGAATATAAGCAAACTATTCAGTGAATAGAAGAAATAGTAACTAGTTATATAATCAATTACTATAAAATCGATCAGTTAAGAAATTGATTACATCTCATAGTAACTGCTATTCTGCTTTCTTTTCCAGGTGCATGGTTGTAATTGTTGACCTATTTCATCTTAGCTCCAGCCTCACCCCTGGCCATCTATTATTTTCCAGAAAATTTTGATTTCTCCATTCTTCTACCTCTTCCAAATGATCTATCACAAAACAATTACATTATATCTTCTCCAAACCCATTCATCACTGCTGATCAGCAAACCTTTAATCTTGCCCTTGTGTAGCTGTGATATCTATGTCTGCAACACAGCCACAGTAGTCCCTCTGCCACCTATATTAAAATAGTGGCTAAACTATAGATTTTCTCCAAACATCACTATTACTTTTTCAGAAAAGTTCATGGCATCATTTCCTAAGACAATTTTTGTTATTTTTTTTTGTAAATTCGTTTAATTTTTCTCCCTTATCTTCTGCACTGCCTGACATAAACCTAGTGAAAAGCAGTAATATTTATACAGAATGGTTTGCAAACAATTCTCAGACAAAGAGTTATTTGTTTAAATAAATTTAAAATAGTTTTTAATTAGTGAATTAAGATTTCTAAAAAAATTTATGGATAATTTTTCTGGATAATTTTTCTGACAGCTGAGATATAGCCCAGTTTTTTTAATCCAACAAATCTGCAGAAGAGTTTTACTAAGACAAATGCTCTTCTAAAGCAGAATAACAAAAAGAAGACTTATTTTAAATTTGCTGGTTTTGTTGGTATCATCATCATCATCATCATCATCATCATCATCATCATCAAGGATGAGATAAAGACCAGAGCTGCATTGTGATAAATGAATGTCCCCAGCCCCCAGCTCAGGAACATATTGTGGACTTGGGCTTTGACATCGTTCATTATCTTGGGTAATTGAAAAGTCGAAGCTGGAGCTGTCATTATCACAACTATTGAGACAGTAAGTGTTTCAGCAGTTTTTTACTTGCTCAACATTGTCAATACAGGCTACAAAAGACTTTGTCCCCTGGATTAAAAGATGCATAAGAGCTGAACAGAGCCACAACCTCTGTCTTGAGAGTCTATGCTCTAAGATAAGATGAGACAGAAACAATATATTCACACATATACACAGTATTTTCATTAGAAACATTATAGGTTTTTTTATAGTATCTTCTTTCTGACAGTAAATGTCTGTTTTTTTTGTTATCGTTGTTGACATGAATCAAGTGCTGATGCAATTCTCAATCGTTTAACCAATGGCCAAAGGGCCACTTGCTTACATTATAATTCCGACTTTCCTACTTGCTGTAAAATAATTTAAAAAACCAAAACCATGTTTCTGCTTTGCAGCATGAAATACAGATGTTTCAAGATCCTTATGGAGTGGTTGTCCCGGTGGTTAAGGATTACAGGGGTCTGCCCAGGCAGAAATAATGAAGTTGCTTTTGCATGCAGAACATACAATACTACCTGAGGCTGTGTGCTATCCTGTCATATTTTTTTTAAATATTTTTTTAATTTTTTTTTTAACATGGTACAGTATATACATACAAAGACACTGTAGTTTCCACCCTCAGCTGCACTACATGACCATGAAAAATTAGGACTCAATCAGGCTGTCAGTCAAATTCGTAAAGGTATACTAGTGATGAGAAGCATCATAGACTAATGTTTGAATTCATAGGTTTTACACTAGTCTCATTTATATTCAGCATAATATTCAGTTCTAAAATTTCAGATTTTTTTTCTGCAGTCTCACAAATGGAAAACATTTCTCATTTCCCTACACTCATAGTTATTTAACATCTTAAGGGAAATTAAATCTTTATGTGCGCTCAAATAATTTCTAAAAGAGATAATTTTGGTTAGAATTAATTCAGTTTCATAAAGCAAGAGAAAGGAGAAAACAGAAAACCAGCAACCTTCAACAGTTCTTTTTACCCTGCAGTTTTCAATCTCATTCAAACCCAAAACCAATAATTCTCAGTAATGAGGCTCACAGAATCTGAAGATAGAGACAGATTGAAGCTGTATTCACTCTTTTTCTAAATATTCTAGTTGATATCAATTTATTTATCTTGGGTCAACTGACCCATAGTTTCTCTTTGGTGTGAATTTTTTTTTAAATCTGGTGTAGCTGACACTTAATTTAACCCAATACCTACTTTCATTCTCTCATGTTGCAGCTATTGTTGTATTTGCTTTTATTTTGCATGTAATTCTAGCCAATTATCATATCCTCCTCACACTTTCCTCATTAATGTTCCCAGTTGCACATATCCAGCCTATTTAAAATATTTTAGTAAAGGATTCCTTCTAAACCCTAAATACTTATTCTTTTTCTCTTCTGCTTCCAGTTTGCTTACAGAATTTGAATGAGGTGCCTCAGGTTTAATAAACTTATTTCAGGGACATCTTAGCAGTACTCATCTTGTAAGCCAAGTGTTCAGATATATTTAATATTTCATATCCATATTTCCTGAACACATTTGTGGTAACATGACCACAAAAGAAACTAAAAGAGTGCTCAGGTGAGCAAAAAACCTTATTTTGCTAGCAGTTATGATCATCTGGGATGGTAGTTGATACGAAACTGAGCAGTGCTATCTATGAGATACATGCTGTGGCGTGCTGTGTGTTCAGGTGTATCTTGCAGTGGACTGCAATCATCTGCCTTGTTTATCTAATGTAGCTGCCTGGCTGCAAAACTTGTTGTCAAAATATATTAGTATGATTGTCAGTGTAAAACTAATTGACAAGCCTGGCAACTGGCAGAGCTAGCCCTTCAGGGCTTGGAGGTTAAACATCCGAGTGAAGTGATGTTTCGTGAAAAGTTTTACATGACTGTAGCAGTATTCTGGGCAAGCATTTGATGTTTCAGCTGATGGAAAACAGCAATGAAGAACGAAGAAAACACTAACGCTTGAGTGAACGTGCAGGGTCATAGCTTGCTGAAAACTTCACCATCATTCTAAAAGGGTAGAATGCTCAGGACATACAGCATTTAAGGTCTATCTTCATGTCTATATATGATTACATTTGATACAAGCTGTTTGTGACACTGACAATTTGTAGCATCTTTTACCAGAGGAGTCTTTGTCTTGAAATACTAATTTCTTACAGATGGTTAAGAAAGGTTAGGTCAAACTTGAATCAGCAATTTTATTTGAGAAGAGTGATAAGAGATAGAAACCAAGAGCATTCATTTTTTGAAACTTTATTATTGATCCACTGCAATTGTATTCCAATATCTTAGCCAGGAAGCAATGATGGTTTCTTCATTTGAACTCCAGATTTTTTCTCACTAAAAATAGGTTTTTTTTATGATTCAAGAACATATAATATGTATACACATTGGTAAACCATGAATAAAATGATTGATAATATGTCAGAGCTCTTGTTTCTCCTCTCTAATTTCTATTTCAATTTAGAACTATAGCTAAAGCTCATCATCATTAATCTGCTGTGGTGCTGTTTTATGGCCACTTCTACCATATCTACTTTGAGTTACTGAAAGAAAAATTGTACTCTCTTCTGAAAGCTCATTAGTTCAGAGCCATAGGTAGAGCCAGGAACAATATCTACCTTCAGACCCTTACCTTAAGTCTTAGAATTATAGAACTACACAACTGGTAGGGACCTTAAAGATAATCCAGTTCCAGCCCCACCCAACACGGGCAGGGACATCTCTAACTTGACCACATTACCCAATGCCCTGTCCAACACTGCCAGGGTCAGACAAAGGGATGATAATTCCAGGGATGAGGCATGCCCCATTGAAAGTTCCTCCTTGAGTAAAAACAAAAGCAGGACTCTATACCTTTGACCCCATACCAAAATCTGATGACATTCAAATAATAGAGAGGAGTTTATTTCTAAAATCATGCAGTAGGTTTTAGTGAAACAAGATATATGAAGCAGTAGCTTCAGTGAACTTCCTCATCATTTTCAAGTCAGAGATTAAACCAAGTAATTCTTTTACATTCAAGGTTTCAAGCATCAGAAGTACTGTTACAAGTTTTGAGCTTTGAGCTCAAAATGAGTCAGAATTTGAAAGCATATATTTGAGTTGTAAAGATGATTCAGGGATTTTAAAAAATAAACAAATTAATTTGACTGTATCTGGGTTTTTATTTTTTAGCCATACAAACTTGCTGACATTTTGTGAGTCAGTGATGGCTTCTCCCTAAAGAAATATTCTAAATGTCCAAACTCTAAGATTGCTTTCTTTAAATAAGTCTCATTCTGTTCCTTCCAAGTCATACTGTAGTCTTAAAAGGTTGGCGTGCCTTACTAACATTTGCAGTTCATCCATTTCAGCTTGCAGATCACTCAGCGTCCCATCTTCCCTGGAGAAAGGCTTATGATGTGAATTCATGTGGGATAGGAAATCTTCCCATCACTAGAAGACATATTTTTACGAAGGAAAAATAGATCATGGATTTATGGCCAAGAGCTAAAATCCTAAGTGAGATGCCTGTGGGAAAGCAGAATAGGTTATAGTTAGCAAAAAATCAGTCCAGCCATCAAACTTCATTTATATTATGCTATGTTGTATTATGTTATATTATTTTATATCATTCTCAGTGTAAAGACAAGATCGACTGAAGTCAAATCAACTAATTAAAACCACAAAAAAAGTCAGTCATGAGCATGAACTTTTGATACAGTCTATTAAGTTTTTTTAACCTATCATTACCTCAAGACTTAGGATTTCTACTGGTTTCCATGTTTGCAAAAATCTTTTAATTTTAAACCCTTGAGCATATTGGCAGTAACTATGTGAAAGGTTGTTAATTTGAAGCATGAAGCAGTGACTACACTAGGGAACACAACAAGAAATATTAACTTTATGCATATGGTGGTTTCATTTATTTGTATAAATGAATCATATGTATTTAGTAATCCTGAAGAAATTGTTATTTTTGTTATATTTCATTTCAAGCAACAAAGTATTTCTGCCAAAAATCTTTATTTTTATTTATTGAATATTAAACAGGGCTGCAGAGGAAAAAAGAAAAAAACGTATAAATTCACTGCCAATGGCCAGTGCCTAATCGTTAGGTATCTAGAAAGTGTATAGTTTTAACCTATGCTAGAAGGGGCATATGAGCACTGAGGGTAGAAATTCAAAATAGTCTCCTTACATGTGATTTTGCTAGCAAATGGCTCTAAAACCCAGCATAATAGGCATGAACACATACTGCAAATTCCATGAGAAGATGTGATATCCCAATGCATGCTCAAAGAAAGCAGCTTTCCAGCACCTAGAATGCATAGCCTTGAACTGGCCTTTCTAATCTACCACCTTTCTAGCAAAAGGACTACCTTTAATTATTGAATGGAGACTATAAAGAAAGATAGTGAAAGATGCCAGGAAGATGGTTCAAAGCATCTAATTATTCTTTTTCTGTGATTAATTTACCTTCTGTAAAGCAAAAATGTTTTTGAATTATCTTTTTTGTTGTTGTTGTTGTTGAACTGGAAGAAGAAAGCAGATTATTTCCATATTTTTTCAAAATGCAGACTTATGAGCATTTTCAGCACCAGTTGTTAATCTGTCAAGTAACAAGCAAATTGTAAGACAGAGAATAGAGGTCAATCTGTTAAGTGAAGCCTTGCCTTTAGAAACTCAGGAATCTCAGTAGATAAATAGTAATATTTTAAAGAAACTTTCTGCATCTGCCATTTAAGGCACAGGTTTTTTTGTTCTTGATTTTTTTTTTTTTTTTAATAATGGCATTTGATGGCAAAATTGAGCCACAAAATGCATTACAGAAAGCCCATGAAAAAATTTGCACTATGAAAACAGATCAACATTTGAATCCTGTTTTGGAAATGTGACTTGATGAGTGATAGGTGAATTTTTCTATATTCAGAGACTTAGATTGAATAAACAAGAGAATTGAGTGATATTCTGGCAGTAGTAATTTGAATTTTCTGTAGGCTGTCTAAACAAACTGGTCTCCTGGAGCCAACTCAGACTTCGTATTTGTGAACTAATCCCATTGTGTTCATTTGGCAGCTTCTCATCTACACCAGAGTGCAGCTTAACCCTATCCCATGGCTAAGCTGGTGTTTGTTGAACTTTCCTGCTCCCTTTTAGGAATAACTGTTCCTGAAGCACTAAGGGAGTCCCTGCAGTCTCTCTACCTCATCTGAGCCACCAGCAGCTCCTGCCAGTTGTGGTTGTAGCTACACCAAAGGGGGAGCTGCTTAATGAAGGGGAAACTTCTAGTATTGTTTTTTGCTTTTGTGGGGTTTGTTTGTTTTTGTTATTGTTGCTGTTTGTTTGTTTGTTTTGTTGTTCATTTTGTCTTGTTACATAGATATATTTATAGTAAAGACCTGCTCTTCCTTTTCCCATGTTTTGCCTGGATGCCCCGTAATTTTTGAAGTCACAATAATTTGGAGGGAGCTGTCCTTCCACCCCAGGAAGGTTTCTGCCTTCCTTGGCAGGCACTTATCTTTTAAACTAAGACAATATGACAGAGGATACTAAATCCCTATTCTTAGCATATGGAAAACTTTCAGAATGTGGCACGACTGAAGATTAAATAAAGGGCAAAAGTACCCACAGCACAACCTTACCAGTTCTTAATTCTCTGCCAATACTCTCATTCTAAGTAAAGGGTCATCAAAGTATTCCTAGTCTATATTCCTCTCAGATGCATACAGCAGCAGATTTGGTCCCCATTTGCCTTGGCCAGCATCTCTCTCTCTCTTTCTCTTTCTCTTTCTCTTTCTCTTTCTCTTTCTCTTTCTCTTTCTCTCTCACTCTCTCTCTTTCTCTTTCTCTTTCTCTTTCTCTTTCTCTTTCTCTTTCTCTTTCTCTTTCTCTCTCTCTCTCTCTCTCTCTCTTTCTCTTTCTCTTTCTCTTTCTCTTTCTTTCTTCTTCTCGTCTTTCTTCTTCTCTTTCCATGAGTGCTTTTCACATGAGAGGTACACAGTTTTGTTTTTATGATCATCTTTGCTTCAGTGTAATTGTTTCAATATGTTCACTATAGCTTTTATGCTTCAAGCCATAAAATTTAAAGACTTCAGAGAGTTCACCTGAATGGAAAGAGTTTGTTATGGTTGAAAATGACATGCACTGCTGTTAATTTAAATAAATACAAATATACCCACAGAAATGTTGTCCAAATGGTTTGTTTCTTTAGCAGAAATAATGCGGTAGGTCACAAATCCAGAGTTCATTAAGATTTTAAAAATCCATTTGCTAAAGAGAAAATGCAAAAGCTGCCAATGAAAGCTTTTGCACAGCCACAAGGATAATGCTTTCAAACGTCTTGAATTTTTAATGCATTTGGGAAGAAGGGGGAGTGGAGGAAGAGAATTAATACAGACATTTCAAGGTGAAATATTTCAACATTTCTAATGGACTCCAAAATGTAAGCATTGAAGCTTCTGTGTCTATTGCAGTTGTGTCATTTAAACTCACAGAGCCCTTTTTCATTTCCAAAGAAAACACTCTGACCATACAAACTTAGGAAACATTTTAGCAGGCTAAAACCAAACAAAAAAGAATATATTTTTGAATCATCTCCTTTTTTTTCTTTCCTCTTTTTATAACAAATTTTTAATGCTTAAAGATAACTTTTACTATGTCCCTTCTAAATTCTCAAACTTGAATACTACCCAGAAAGTTATATTTGACAAATGCATGTTTTTAAATACCAGCACACCTACTATTATAGTTTCTTCATATATATTCTTCAACTGAAATTGTAAGCCTGGGTGGCACAAATCCTGACGCTACATTCAAAAAGCAAAAGTTGTATTGACCTTGGTGCTGCTTAATTTTCATCCAAGAATTTATCCCTTTTTGGCTTCTGCAGCATTTTCACTTAACAGTTCTCTCACACTTTTGAATGTAACATTCCTATGGTTTGTTGGTTTGTTTTTCCTTACTAAAACTGTATCTCATTGTGAACTTTTGTGCATTTGACCTTACATTTAAATCATAGTCTGTTCCAGTATGACTGTTTCCCAAGTACTTATATCATCAGATATTATATGTTTTTCAGATCATTGTATGCCAGATTTTGTATGAACTGAGCTTTTGCAAGGATCAGTCTAATTTACAGTAATCTCACACTTGTAAGTCGCATCTGGTTATAAGCCGCACTTCAGGGTTACTGGAAAGTCCACAGAATTTGTCCATAAATAAGCCGCACCAGGTGATAAACCGCACTTTTTTTTTTTTTCCCGCAGCAGCTCTGGCCCCACCCCACCTCGGGCTGGCCTGCCTCGCACTTCCAGGTTGGCATTTCGTCAGAACTTGTCCATATATAAATCACACCGGGTGAAAAGCCGCGCATCCGGGGTTGGCTTGAAAACTCACTCAAAAAGGTGCGGCTTATAAACGTGAAATTATTGTATAATATTTTAGGCCATGATCCTTGTTTGTTCTGATTTATTTGATGTGTTACTGCATTTTCTCTCATATTGAAAAATTCTTCCAAGTTATTATAATTTGTAAATGTAACTGAACTTTCAATTTATTTTTCTAAACTTTTATTATGTGTGTTGTGTAAGACAGACACTATTACTGAATACTACAAATTGAAAACATCGAAAATTTGCAGGCAACTAAATTGTTTACAGATTTAGTCAAATGCTTTTGATTTGGGCTCTGCCTACTGTTATGAAAGCAGTGTTTTATAAGACGGATATGAAATGCTAATATGAAATACTTTTAGCTTCCTAAAAGACTCTATGGTTAAACACATGCATATATATGTATGTACATCTTTATCACAGTTATCTCAGAAAAATGCACTTGTGAAAGAAGAGGAAGCAAACTAAAGAGGTGCATGTTTTAATGAGTTTGCAGTAGGCCGAGCAGTTATACCCGAGAAAAATATAATCAGGTCATTAGACACGGATGGATGTGATTTACCATGTCTACTTAAAAAAAAATACATGCTCATTAAATTATTTCTATGACACAAATCTGTGGATTTTTATACACAGATGGGTGCTTGAACGCATTGTCCCTAAATATTTAAGGAAGACCAGTTAAAATCTGACATATTGAATAATCTGTCCTTCTAATATAATAGCAAGCATTTTCCCACAGGTAAGAGAAGAATATGATGGTGGGTTTTCTAGACATCATGTCTAGATGGTGTTATTTTTATCACAATCTTATTCCTTCTTCTCCTTCCCCTAGGCATTTTTAGCTGTGTCTTGCTTACCTTTTTGGTCAAGACATTTGCATTTTTGGGCAAAACCCAGATCTTACAAAATTTTAAGAAGTTCTAGCAGAGAATTAAAATGCTAAAATGCCTCCCTGTGGCAAAATCACTCATGCCTTCTTTCGATGTGAATTTCATTTTATATTGAGTACATTAATTCCATGCCTATAAGGCACACCGGCGTACAAGGCGCACTTCCAGGTTCAGGTCAAAATTTCAGTCCAAAAGGTGCGCCTTATACACATGAAATTACTGTATACAATCCTCAGATAAATACAGATTACTCTTTCTTAATAAACTACTTTTCTTAAAATTGGTTAACGTAGCAATATATGCTCTTGAAAGCATAAAAAGTGTACACTTTAAACTTCAGAAATTTTTTTTAATGATTATTCAGTTCTTGTAAACACAAAAGAGTATCATATCAACATCAAGCATAAGGTAACAGGATTTATTCTGACAGTGTTCATCTATTTCAAACTTGAATTAGATCCTTATTGACACACTTTTATTCTTAGTACCAAGTAGGTATAATTTGTACATCCATATACCTCATAGCACAGATGAGATTTTTTTATAGAATTTTCGTAATGTGTAGATTTTACTTTCTAAAATATAAATATGTTGTATTTGATAAAAATGTTTAATACTCTCCTGAAATGAACTAATTAATGTAGGACCAAAATGAACACGCATTGATTTAATTCCAAACTGTAGTATTTCCAGCTCAGGTATTTACGATGTTCTACATTTTTAGTTTCTGTATGAATGCATAAACATACACAGGGAATAAACTTAATAAAAAATGCAATATTTGTTTTAGCTGAGGCCTGAAATGCAGCTATTATCTTAACTTCAAACATTTTCCAGGGAAGTGTTTTGAAAAAGCAATGTTGGCATCTTTCTTTATTTTATGAGAACAAGACTGTCAATATATATTTTAAGAGGGAAATGTATTTGCCAAAAAATAATTTTCTCAGCTAGAAGGAGAATGTGTCCTGCAAACAAGAATTCCTGCTGTCTATTGCTATTAGTAAGTAATCAGACATTTCTTGACTCTTCCACACTTATTCCCTTAGCCAATGAGTCTAATCCCTGAAAGTGTTTCTATGGGGGCATCCCTTTTTCTGATCAGCTAAAAAAAAACAATCTGCTGAAGAAGGGGCTTCTTTATTTAGTCTGGTGAAGTATCCTTCTCATGAACTTTGCCGTTACTGAAGATGCAATGTTTGATGCAGTCTGACAATTTGGAGCACAGTCTGTCCAGCCAATAATACGGGAGAAAACGAAACAAGGATTTCTCCTTCCTCTTGCAGAATGTTCATGCTTATTCTGAGCACGCTCCCCAACTGCATGTAACTAAAGACATTCTTTGTTCTTGACTACTTTTGTATATTGCTTTCAAAAACACACAATTCCCACATATTCAACTCTGGTTTGGCAGCCTGAATAGTTTCCGCAGACGATGTTATAAGACAGTGAAGTATTTATCTTGCTCTATTAATATTACTTAAATCCTGCTGGGAAAAAGACATCCTTGATGGTGAAACATTTGACCAGTCTTCAACATATACATGCATAATATCATTGGCAGCTCTTTATCACTGAAAGGTTAATTTTAGGATTTATATTCCTGAGCCATCTGAGACAATGTTTTAACATTTAAATATATGTAGTGAAGTAAGATAAAATAGAGCCAAACTGCAGAAAAAAGATTTTTGCTATGATTCTTTTTACTCCATCAAAGACAAAACCAGCTCATTTGACCTTCCTTTATTTCCATCTTTTCAGAACATCCCAGTATTACTCTCACTTCTTCCAAGTACCACTATAGCCCCTGTACCCCTCAAGTACCATGTAGAAAACTTTATATAGAGATATATAGATTCCTTGTTATTTTTATTTTCCTTTATCTTTTTCTTTCTTTTTTATAATGTCCTATTTAGGGTGCATAAGAAAAAAATGGGGAAAATATACAGAGGGTTGTAATACAATGTGCAACATTTCTTATATTTCCCAAGGCAAACATCTCAAAATTGAGGTAAAGTCATTAGAAAAATCTCACAAAAAGTTTTATATAATTATTTATTTTTCTAGCAGAAGAAAATATCACAACCAAATACCAGTGAACCAAAGGAGAAATGCACAGTATTCCCTGTTGCACGCATCTTTAGAAAGAGTTTTGTCTTATTTTCTAGGTTTATGAAAGTGCATAACTATCCTTGCTTTCAGAGAGAAGATTGATAAAGACTGGTACTGGTCTAACCTTTTGCTAAAGGAATACAGTTCTGAACTGAGCCTTCACCTCTGTCTGATTCTGAATCAACATTAATAAAATGCTCCGTTGCAGAACTAAAGTTGTTCAGACTTCAAAAATGCCAAAGAAGTTAGTGTAAAATTTTACAAATATTAGATTAGATGGATAGATAGATAGACAGACAGATAGATAGATGGATGAAATCACTTGGGTCAAATCTTAGAAGTTACTATGGAAACTAACTTTTCTCTGAAGATATGAAAAGTCTCTTTGGTCATGATCCTGTTCCACCTGGTCTAGGTGAACCTGCTTTAGCAGGGGAGTTAATGTAGATAATCACCAGACATCCCTTCCAACCCCAATGTTATGTGATTCTGTGATATTTAAAGACTGTTTGAGGAGAGTAATTTTCAGATAACAAGTACAATTGAAAAATTTTAAATGAGATGGCAATTTTTGGTTTTCTTAATTGCAGCTGACATTGGTCCCTATATATACAGTAATTTCACAATTATAAGCCACACCTGATTACAAGCCACACCTCCCAGTAGCCGGATAGAGCACGGGATTTGTCCATAGATAAGCCACACCTGAATATAAGCCGCACTTCTTTTTCCACCTTTTTTTTTAAAAGCAAGGATCTATGTGTAACAAAGTAACAAATTAGTAACAGAATCACTGCCAGCTGGGTTTGGTGTCAGGTGCTCAAGTTGCAAACAGTTTTCATAGACCAGGGAAGCCTTTAAAGGCAGCCCCAGGTGCCCTCCCCAGCTGGCTCTTACTTCCGGGTTGGCATTTCACTGGGATTTGTCCATAGATAAGCCGCACCTGAATATAAGCCGCACTACTGGGGTAGGCTGGATTCTTCAAGGATAAAGGTGCGGCTTATAATCGTGAAATTACTGTATATATTTGCTTATCTTCTATTCAGTACACTGATTATCTCTCCATTGGTTATCTAGAATGTAGGAAAGGCCAAAAGCAGGAGAAAGGGTTAATCACAGTGTGAGAGCACTATTACAGAGATTCTTAAAGAGAATGCACACTAAAAAATAGACAAAAATTTATTCTAAATGTAATGATCCACAGAGTTGCACTAGCACTGCAGGTAGTGCATTGAGCCATGACATTTGCTGTTCAGATAAATCCCATTTAAAGCTTTTCTTTGAGTGGAGCTTGTTGCTGGCCTCTTTCTCTGTATTGTATTTCTGTTTAGTTCAACTGTCATAATACATTAGGAAACAATATTTTAAAACAACAGTAATTTTTTAAAAAAAGCTGACTGACAAGGAATCAGGAAATCTTCCATTTCTTCTGTTCCTTAGACACTTCAGTGCAATCATTCCAGTCCACAGCAACTGACACAGGAAAAAGGAAAAATACCATACACAGATTAGATTTTATTGGATAGAATCTGAAAACTGAACCTACCAAAGCATTTGGCAAATAAGAGTAAGAGACATGAGAGAATCTCTGGAAATGCAGATCTAATTGTAATGTTTGTTTACACTTCTTAAAACTGTTTTTAGGGCTTAAAAAGTCAGTGTTTTGTTTTGGGATTTCTCTTTATTTCCTTCTAGAAGCCTGCTTTGGGTTCTTTCTCCTAATTTAATGCAGTATTTTATCTTTTTGCAAACATTTTATAGCTCTAATATAACAGATCCGATATCTCTACTAGGCAGTGAAGATCATTCTGTTGGTATCCAACATTCTCTCTGCATCAGCTCTCTGGAAACTCACCTGAAATTTCCACCTTTACAAGTTATATCTATGCTGTTGTACTTGATTTTTACTCAGCTGAATAGTGCCTGAATTATAGAAACTGTTTAATAGAGTTGGCATTCAGCAAGTATCTAGTTGCAGTTAGTAGATTTAACATTTTTTCTCATGAAGTGTGATTTTTGTTTTGGAATTTAACATGACAGCCTGCCCAGGATCAAACTATCTCAGAAGAGGACAGCTGCTATTCGAGAAGCACGTTTGTAGCTGCTTTTTATCATCAAAAATTTGCACTTCAAAGTGGCACAGAAAAGAAGTCATTGCCAGCTAGAGGGACAGCTGAAACACAAAGTGATAGATACATGAAGAACTGTTGCTCCCAATCTGGGTTTTTTTTTTTTAAGGCAAAATATCTCTATAGAAAAAGAAATATAGAATTAGTCAATACTGGCCATTTTACAGTGAACTTTTAATAAAATCATAGAATGGGGTGGGTTGAAAAGGACCTTAAAGATCATCTAGCTGTACCCATCCTGCCATGGGCCAAATCACTTTCCACTGGACCAGAGGATCCAAAGGGAAAAGCAAAAGAACAGTCTTTAATGGTACAATGTCTGAGAGGGATGGATGACAACACATGGTA
>VRYO01001269.1:3353203-3375153 GCA_009812075.1 Sialia sialis | reverse complement strand
CCCCCCCAAAAAAAACCCCTACAAACAACCCTCCCCCAGAAAAGCTATGCATGCTTGGTTGTTAGAAACATGGAAATTGAAAACTGGCAGAGAGAAAATAGAGAGAGGAACTTGTAGGTGTTCACTGCTGACATTCTATGTAGCATGCATTAAATTGTACAGAGTGGTAATAAAGGCATTTCTTTGAATCACTTTAAAAATTTAAACAAATTCAGATGACCTAGTGAGAGAATTAAGAGCTAATTACATTAAAGCAGTGAAGATTAATTGCATGTCTATTGGTAGCTTCATTTTATTGTCATGAGGAAGCCAATCATAATAAGGAAGGATAAAACATAGCTAACCTAATTCTGATGACAGAATCCTTCTTTTCAGCATCAGATAAAAGTTTTTCAGCATTTCCACAATAATCTTTATCCTAAGAATGTTACATTTTTGCATTTTGAATTATCTGAAACTGGAACTAAGCATTGAGTTTTTAATGTTTTCTATCTTTGACCCATTTAAACAAGGACAAAAAAAGTGCTCTGGAAAACTCTAAGCTGCAGATTCTAAAATGGTAGCAGGAGCATCTGGACAGGCACCAGAATTTAAGTAAACACTATACACTTTTAAGTGAAATATAACAAAGATAACCTTATGGCCACTTTAATGACTTCTTTTTTTTTTTTTTTCTTTTAACATAAGAGTAGATTTAACTTTTAATCAGAATAAACCAGTATAAATAGAGTTTTCAATTTATGCTAAAAAGGTCTTTAATTTTTGTGATTTGTATATTTACCTGCTCTGCAGTGTCCGAGTTTACTATGACACCATTAAACAATGGCAGTCAGATGCCATTTGGAGAAGCCAGTAACATTCCAGTGCTAATATGTTTAGTTTTGTATGTGCCTATTTGCTAGGGCACATCTGCCTCTGTCTACATGCCATTTTGTCTGTCCAAAAGAAACAGAAATGGAATTCTGCCCTGGCTCCAAAATATCATTTATGTTTTGTCTGCCTGGCACAATGCAGAACTGTATCAGACCTAGCCCATATAAAAGTGTAACAAAAAAATAAGAAAAAACGTATAAATCCAAACAACAAAAACACCAAAAGAATTGGCATCCTAACCTGTTTATACAGCTCTGTCTTCATATAAGCCTATATGACACTTCCTTATACCATATCAGTGCACTAATTTCTTTAAACTTCAGCATATATCCTTGCAGAGAATAAGATACTTAATGTGAAATATGTAACATGTATATCATGTAGTTTAATTAATTTCACCAAATACTTTAATACCCTCTAATGGAGAAAACACGTGGATAGAAAATTAAAAAAAAATTCTATAAATATTGCTAATTTTAATGCAACAGCATGAAAGCTTTCCTAATACTCAGTAGATGCAAAGCAGGTGCTTGTACTACTTGTGCAATTTCATATAGACATATAAGCCTGTTTATTGATGGTCTCCAGTAAAAATAATCATGTCTTTCAAATATTTTTGTACTTGGAACTTTATAGGAACTGAAACCTATAAAGTTATCAGACCCATAGATTGCATTATATAATCAAATTATTATACACAAAATGTTTTGGGGTCTTTTTTTATGGAAGGGAAACAGCAAAAAAATTTGTAAGATCTAATGGTATATTGGCTACAGTTTTCTTTTTCCACGCACAACTAGCCAGAAGCCTCTTATCTATTTTTGTTTCACTGCTATGTACTGAAAGTGAAATCTGTATTCCATACAAAAGGAAAGTTATACTTCTTAACTGAGCAGAAAAATATTGAAAGAAGAATCAAGTGGAGCTTTAGAAATTTAAGACACATTTCACTTTTACATATTTAAATGGAAATAAGAATAGCTTTATGATTTCTTCAAGCTTTAAATATTCTTTTTCTTTGAAATGCAACCTAGTTATTCTTTCTAATTCAAATGATGGTATTACAAATCTGATGAGAAATTCAACAAAAAAGTAATAGTTTGCAAAATATCGTCAATATCAATTTCTTTCTCCAAATTGAAAAAGTGAAAATGTTTATATATCTACCTCAGATATTGATGTGCTATGCAAATTCCATCCTTTCCACATAGCCATGCTCTTCTCGTGGGTTCTGTCTGGTTACCCTGCTTAGACAGATTTTTTTTCTTAAATCAGGTTTCCTGACTTAAGATATGCTTATGCTTTTCCTACTTGCTCATGATCATGTTTTTTCTGATTAGTATCCAGATGCACTAACTTCTTTCCAAAACAATCCCAGTGCTAATTCATTGTGAACAATGTGAAGATCAAATACAGCAATGAACATTGCAGTAATTTCACAATTATAAGCCACACCTGATTATAAGCCACACCTCCTGATAGCCGGGTAGACCACGGGATTTGTCCATAGATAAGCCGCACCTGAATATAAGCCACACTACTGGGGTAGGCTGGATTCTTCAGTGAAAAATATGCGGCTTATAATCATGAAATTACTGTACATTTCAAAATATAAATGAACAATTCTGGGATTTTTTAGTACTTTGTCTTTCAGAATAAGACAACACTTCTAGGAGCCAAGTTTCTCTGTGCAACTACCTAGCAACACTTAGCTCCTATTCTGGCAAACCAAAAGAGAATGCAATGAGTGGTGTGTTCCAGTATATTTTATTTAGTGTTTCTGTATTATTATGGAAAAATAAGACATGTAGCTTCCAGATTATTTTTTGCATTTTATATTTCAGTATTTTTCATTTAATTTTATCGAATACAAGGAAGATTTACTACTTTTATTTTAAATACTTTATAATAAATATATATATTGAAAAAGTACTTCAGTGTTTTAATATTTGTGCTTTTCTAATTTTAATAAATAAAAAGAGGAAATGTGAGGAATTGTGGTTTCTTACACCCAGCATATAACACTAGCCCACCAGGAGTAAATATCTGAAAATCTTGAATAGAAACTTAACCTCAAGGCAAATAAGTTCTAACAACTGCAGACTTTTAAGGGTTGTCATTTTAGTCTTACACACATATGAAGTGTTTCTTATCAAGAACACATGAATGTATATTTAAAATTAAAACAGATGACTTTGTTCTCAATGATGTAAAATAATACATTATTGCTCTTACAGAATAAACACTGTGACATTTATACCATTCTCTTTAGTTTTTTTGTGAATAACCCCAGCCATGCATAGCGTATGTATATGGTCTGTATGTGTCTAAATGTAAGGATCACTCTAGTCACCTTCAGGGTGCAAATATTCAGCTTTAAAAAAAAAATCTGTTAAAAAAATTAAGAGGAGAAAACCATATCCTATTGAAGTTGCATAGGAAAATCTGTAAGGATAACTGGGGTTTCAATTAAATTATACTAAAAAAGAAGAAGGCATAAAGCTTTGAGAAACAGGTAGTTATAACAAAGCTCACTAATCACAACACCTTTTCTACTCCTGGCTGCATAGCTACAGAAAGCATAGCTGATCTGACATGACCAAATATATTTTGTATATTTAGATGGCCAATCTGCAATCTGTCAGGAGAAGAGGGAAAAAAAAAAAAAAAGAAAAAAATTAAAGAAAAAAAAAAGACGACACAGGTAGAAATATGCCAAGATAAGTCTCATTTTCCCTCCTCACCTTATGCTTCTGAGTTCACCTTCCAATCCCCACTCCTGCCTCCTGCCTTTCTCCACTTTGTGATTTAAGAATTGAGTGTCAGCCTTAATTCTGAATTTCCTGACTTTTATGGTTTAAGTCAGTCTCTTAATGTTATCTAAACATGCTTTCTTGGTATTTAATATAAAGAAGCTTTGGTTCTAAAATAGAAAGACTTTGATCTGATACACTAAAGGGGGGCTGCTGGGGGAATGTGGTGTGATTTCCATTATTTCTCAGCTCTTTCCCACTGTGCTACTTTTGATATAATTTTCCTTTCGTTTCCCTTTAACCAGCTTCCAAAGATTCACTGTGAGGACCACAAAGAACCCTGCCACATGAAGGATAGAACCTACTTTGCCAGACTGCCTTCAGTGGTATTTCCTTTTTGTTTCTTTATATTTAAGTGAAAAGATTGGATCTTCATGATTAACGTAAAAGCATTAAATTTAGCCACTTTTTACACTCTTCCTCAATGCAGAGTTAAGTATGATTATCTTCGCTACAATTTATCTAAGTTTTGGTTTAAGCGTGCTTACATTGAAAATAGAATGAGGTATGTGTCAACACAGATGTCTGGACTAGAGGATATCAGATAGGACATGTCCATATGGTAATCCTAAATGATGCCTAGCTCAAGTTTGGGTATTACAGAGCAACTTTTAGTAGGCCTATGGGCAGTACCTTTTGGAAGAGAAGATTAGTGTGTATGCAGCACGGAGCAAATGGGATCACAATTATTCTTGAGAAATGGGGTCACAATTATGCTTGGGTGGGGATTTTTCTGTTGATATTACAAGCAGCAGATCCAAAGTCATTCATGGTACCTCTACCACTATGGGACCAAAACATCTGAGATGTCAACAGAAAAAGTTAGGAAATATGTTTGTTCCATGTGAGAAAATGCAAACCAGGCAGGGTTCCAAACGGAATAGCTACTAAAATCACAAAATGCATTGCAAGTAAGGACGGTCCTAAATACTGGGTTTTCAGCTACCTTTGATGAAAAGAGCTTTTTAACACCATGGAAACATTGAAAAAGATAATTAGCAGCCTTAGTGATTGAGTGACATGAGTGGGATTAAAAAAAAGATCACTTATTTACATGTTAAAATGTCCATCACAACCCGTTGGTATGGAAACATACTGCCTTTCTTTAGGAGATGAGAAAGTGCTAAGAGAAAGTATATGTTCACTGAACACTAGATGAATATAGGTCCTCAGAGGTGTTATCCTGAGTTTATAGCATTGAGAAAACATAATCCAGTCTACTGTGTACCACTCCTGTTATGTTGCCATAGATGTAAGATGGACACCACAAAGGACTCAAAAAAACTTTGACATATTTTCATAATCATCATCAAAAAGGCCATGACTACCAGTCACAAAATGTGCAGATTCCACCAAAACTAGGGAGAAAGGAAATACGAGAAGCCAAACTTAACAAAAATACTTGGTTAGGACACAAAAAGAATGAAAATAATATTCTGTAGAAGGGCAGCTATGATGCAATGCTCTTAGCAGCAAGAAATCTCATGAAATTCTGTGAGGAAGAAAAAGTAAACACAACATTTGGTTTGCCAGACAGGACTGGGTTGCAAGAATTCAGATGGCAATATGTACATCCATTACTAGCTGCCTTCCATAAAAGGCTGACATCAGTATCAAATGCAAAAAGATATTTTATACAATGAAAACTAAGTGTTCTTGCAAACTCTCAGTAAATGAATCCTGAAGCAATATCTGGGTTGATTAGACAAGGAAAAACAGTCATCACTCAGGTGATTAGCAAAGGCTCAGAAAAGGAATTATTAGAGTTATAAATCGAGTTGATAGTTGTGATCAAACTGTGGATCTGGACAAAATACAACAGGGACATGGGGACAAATCCTTAGTGCTTGTTGAACGCATTCTTTGGAATACCTAATGCCTAAACACACTTATAGAAATCTAGATGTCTCTTTCTGAGAAGGAGATACTAAACAATGCTGTAAATCTAAACCATGAGGCCAACATAAGGATAGTTGCTTTATTCATCAATATTTGTTTCATGCATAGGGAGAAAAACTCTTGAAAAGTCACACGGTCCCAGCATGGAAAATTTCTAAAGGAAACAATTGCAGTCTATGAAAAATATTCTCTGAAATTATTCAGGAAATGGCAAAGTTGTTTTGCCACTCACACAGACAAATTGAAGGTTTTAATAAAAAGAGTAATTGGAATAGATGTTCCCCATTCCTTCCCCTAAATATTCACAAAGTTTTGCAAAATCAATTTTGAACTGTTCTAGTCTTCAATTTAGCATAGTTATACCTTCACTGAAATAAATTGAAGTTGGATAAACATGCAAAGCTCAAGGTGCAATGTACAAAGAAGCCAAAAACTACAGTTGGATTGTTGCAATGTACACCTTCACGTATATTTACATCCCTAGGGTGTCACCTTATATTCTTCCCTGGCTTTTTACTGTGTAAGAGTTCCCTCTACTGGCTGAGCTACTGGCCTCGATTTCCATTTCACCTTGCTAATTCAAAAGATTTCAGAATCCAAGCCTGAATATTTTTCCTTCCGTTTCTCTGAAACTCTGCAACATTTACATTGAATTCTTTTGAATCTGATGAGCCTTCATAAAAACATGCATCCCATCAGTATAGACTAAAAATGCTTAGAGCTAGTACAGTGGTGACAGACAGTCCCTAGCCAAAGCTGATTGATCAAAATAAAATTCAATAAGTAATTGAATATAGAGGTAATTGAAATACCAGGAAAATTTTAAAAAGCAGGATTCAGTGTATTGACTTAATTTCCCAGTCCTTAAAATGGTAAATTTACAAGACTTACGTAATCTAACACATTACAGTGTTTTCTTCAAGCTGCTCCAAAAGCTATTCTCATTAGTCTTCTTTATCCTAGCATTTTACACAGCTGTGCACTGGGTGAAAGGAACTCAAATGAAGATATTAGTTTGTGAAGACTGATTCATCTCTATTCTTCTTTCAAGGTCCATTGATGAAATTCTAGGATTTCCTTACTTAGTAAAATTGGTTATTTGATCTTTATCCATACTGGGCACAATATTTTTACAGATGACTAATAGAAATTCCTGAATCCTCTCCAAGAAGTGTATACCCTTTTTTTTCTTGACTTAGATGAAGCTGAGCAAATCCATCATGCTGTTTTCACCTCAAAGTGAAGAAATCTTTCTTGACCCCTTAGCAAAGGCATTTGGACTGACTCCTAAGTTCTTCAAAATCTATATACTCCATCAATGAAAAGGAAATGCATTACCAAGGGGGAAAATGGGAGAAGAACAGTTTAAATATTGAGAGAAAACAATAACACAAACTCTCATGTCCCTTTCACTAGTAAACTGGAGGCAGAAATTTTGAAAGTAAGGTTTATCCCTCCTCTTATTCAAGCTTTCATAATCAATGGACATAGAAATACTACAGGATATAGAAAAAAGATAGTATACCCCACTTAGAGTGGAAAAGTTATATTTTAGAGAGAAAAGATAGATATTATTATGTTACTGTTTTATCCCTATAATTGCAGATCAGGAGCTGTAAATTTTGTTGCCATAATTTCATAAGAGAACAATAGAAAAAAAATTAAAAAGAAGTTTGAATCATTTAAACACAAAATTTGAGCTCAGAAAGGTATTCTTCTGACAGAATTCTTAATAAAGAACAAGCTACAGAGTTTATTTTTGTAATCAGACCTATTCCCTTCAAAGGACATCTGTGAGTCTATTGAAAATGTATGAATGCACTGTTTTATGTACTTTTTTGAAATGTAAAAGTCCATGGCACAGATTCTACTTTATAATGCACCTCTGGTCATACACTTCAGACAGGGAACTGGAGGACAGAAGCACCAGTTCATACCATCTATTGCATCTCTAGGTCAAGATACCACCACAGTATAACATGAATACACATTGACTTGTGCCTTTCTCTTGCATCACTCTTGTAGTGAAATTCAAGACTGAAGTTTCTACATTAAATATAGTATGCTGTCTGATGACCGATCAGTCTATAAAAATATGACAACTAGAACAAGGGGATCACAATGCAATAATCTCTCAGCTTCCAGAGGACATCAGTTAAAATCTGCTTTATTATTGTTTCAAAGTAAAGGAATTAAAGTTTGACTAAAATATTCCTTTCTTTCTTGAAAGAGACTTAGTTCAAGGCATACTGTTAAAAATACTCAGACTGAAATTCAGAAGTGAAATAAAACATGAATTTAAAATAATTTCTCGTTGGCTGAGGTTATTATTCTATACTGCCTCACTTTTATGCATAGTTTACAGTAGAAGAATTTTACCTATTCTGTTTCAATCAAACAGTACAAAAGACATAACACATTTGTCATGATAATTACAATAAGCTCCAAACATGCAACTACTCCATCTTCTAACAAATATATTTTTTTCATTATTAACATTTATTATCAATCTCTTTTCTAGTGCCTGGAACTCAACTGAAGCTGGAGTCCCATTGTGCTACTTTAATATAAACCTGTAATAGGAATGGCATTTTACAGAACAGTCAGTATATGATCTGAAATCCCAAATACAAATAATTCATTGCAAAAAAATGACAAACTTTATTCCTACATTACACAAGGAAAGCACACAGTGCAAGAGATGAAGTGGAATGTGAGAAGAGCTCTGAAGTGAGAAAAACACCCTCCTTTGCACTTTCTACCAAAGTCTCTAGGCAAGAACTGAACACTGCCAAAACCCAGCTGACTCAAATCACCAGGCTCTTTTGCAGAGTTTACAAAAAAACATCAGAAGCCAATACAGGAGCTGGATTTTTCAGGACACAGTCCATTAAAGCTTTTGCTTTCTTAAATAATAATAATAATAAGTTTTACGGTAAAGGGCTTTTAGTGACTTATCCAGATATTTGTTCTGTTTGGACATCACAAACTATAAACACCAGTAAGTTCTGGCTGCAGCTGGAATACTTTAAAAGATGCAAACACACTTTAAAATATTCCATGCACCATGCAACAAAGCCAGGAGACACTGTAGTTCTCTCCTAAGCCATCACACATGTACATAGCCAAAAATTACCAGACTCTCTGAGGATCGCCTGATCCAGCATTGTCATCTGAAGAAGCTGTTCCTGGTGAACCTGAGCTGCCAGGAATGGCAGTGGGTATACTTTTGGAGGAGATTTGTGGTTCCTAACAGACCACTTAGACGTACTAAAGAAAGCCTTGGGAGATGTAACATGAAAGCTTGCTGTGATCTGGAAGACTTTTTATGTACAGTAATTTAACAATTATAAGCTGCACCTGAATATAAGCCGCACTACTGGGGCTTTCAATGAAAAAGGTGCGGCTTATATTCGTGAAATTACTCTACTTTGTGTTTTTTTAAATGGTTATGTGATTCATATTGAAGAGAAATTAATGTGGATTGGGTGATGGGTAAAATGGGATGCCAAATTAGGTGACATAAGAGAGTTAGAAATAATTAAAACTTAAAAGCAGAAAATATTGCAGATCTTTCTTAATATTTTTCAACCATCTGCAATGTAGTCAAATAATGAACACGTTTCATTAGTGAACAAATGTATTCATCAATTAGTGAGGGAAAAGCAAGAATCAAATAAACAATTCACCAACATTACTTAGCCATATCAAAAGCAGAACAAAATTCTTATGTTGAATATATTTTCATAAAACAAATAGAGTACCACAGTGCAGATAATTAGAGAACTGTCCCCTGGAAAGGGCCTTCACTCAACAAATATAAGAACATGACCTCTTTATTGTCTAAGTAAACTTAGGTAAAAGCTTGCATAAAATGAAATAAAAGTTATTTATGAGAAATTAAACAGAGGACAGAGAAAGTAACCTAAACCAGATGTTACTTTGGACAAATGTATTTTATGGGAGTCTTCTCACCAGAATAATTAATCTGAGAGAATCATTGGGGCAGACTGGTGAAGTTAACCACTGCAAGCAGATACAAATGGAAGGTCATTTTTACCTCTTGTTGACAGCAGAATCTCCTTGTCAGATTTTTTTTTACCTCTGTATTGTCTTCTCCAGAAATGCTTCTGTGTCCATCAGTGTCACAGGAACTTACTCTGACCCATTGCAATCATTGTCCATATAACTCACATTTTTAGTTTCTTTCTGGTTTTGTTTTTATTTCTATTTGACACATTTCAGGCTTTTTTAAAATAGATTTTTAAAGCAATCCTATACTGGGACAGATTTTGATTAAAAATATAAAGGGAGGTATCTGCTATAGAAACATGCAGTTACATACAATTTACAAACCTTTTATAAACAGAACTCTCTAGCAGATCTGTTAAAGTACAAATATATGTTGTAAAACCATCATTGCATTTAAATTTCTTACACTCACCTTGTGAAAATAGCTTTCACTTTTTTTCCCCCATCCATTATGGATGGATTTAAACATATATTTGTTTATTATTCAAAATTAAGCTTATAGAAGTGGCACTGCTTTAACTGATAATAATAAGAGGGAAGGAACTGAAAATTGTAAGTCATCAATAAATTTTCAATTATTTGTAATTTAAATGCAGTTTTCTCTGTCTTCAGTTACTATACAAAAACAAACAAACAAACAAACAAACATATTATTTCCAAATCACCCATCCTTCAATGAAAGAGAGATGTTATACATGAAAATATTTTCTAACTCATGTCCAATTTTTTTAAAAAAAATAATTTAAAAAGCTAATTTTTTAAAAGCATAAACTTACAGGAAAATAATTAAGTTGTTTTGTTATTTTTTTTTAACTGAACTACAGGAAAAAAGTAAACTTGGAATATTATTCAGATCATGATCTTATCAAGGACCTACTACATCTAGTCCTTTATTCTACCACTAAGAAACAACAACCTAAACTCTGAGGAAAAACTGAACATTAAAAAAAAAACAAAACCTAGAAAGTGCTTAATCACAGTCTCAAAATTCTATTGAGTGTTTGTTGCAGATTGTGGTACCACTTTGCAACTATATACATTATTAATCTAAATTTGTCTTGGTCCTCATGCTTAGCAACATAAGACTTAGACATTACTACTCTAATATCCCATGTTTAACCTTTTTGTATTAAACCAGTACAATTCTTTCAACTTCTCTCCATTTTATGTTTATCCAGCTTATCAATAGCAGTTTACAGCAGGTAGTACTAAGTTTAAGCTGCACTAATGTTAAATAGAAGAGCTCAACTTCTTTCTGTGTTTCAGTGGGATCTACACTAATAATTACCAATACCACTTATTTTCACAGTTAGCTCAATGACTATTATATGCCACTTTCCCGTAGGGCTGCTCTTAAGTTTATTTGCCAGTTTTAGACTAAGGTTTTTTTTTTTTTTGGTTTTTCATTGGGGTTTTTTTTGGTTGTTTGGGTTTTATGGGCTTTGGGTTTTTTTGTTTATTTTGGGAGTTTCTTTTCTTTTTTGTTGGGGTTTGTTTTGTTTTGTTTTGTTTTGTGGATTTTTTTTTTAGATAAGTGTAGCACACTATCCATTTAAATTTATCTCTTATCTTGTGGTAAGCAGAGGGAAAAAACCTAAATTCTTCATCAAAACCAGAAGGAGATATCTTTGTGCCAGATAGGTTGTTTGTACGCTAAATTCCATTGGAATAAAATTGCATATTTGTCCTGATCCCTGAAGTGGCTGGTGTACTTTGTGTGGCATATAAATATCACTAAGATCATGTTTTCCTAGTGCACCCTATCCTAAAGATAAGTGCTGAATTCTAAATTAAATGTCTTGTAGATGAAGTCTAAATGTAACCTAATGCAAATTTACCAATAAGCTGAAATGTTTCTGGATGGGCTGGCATGGAATCTAAATGTGTATTAATTTTGCTTTGATAATCACAATGTAAGCATAGGTTAGCATGTAGGTTTCTTTGATTTTCTTTCAAATTCAGAATTGCTTTCTCCAAATTCAGTGGCAACATTCAGTATTTAAAGTATTTAAAGCAAGATAATTTGGAGAAGTTTTTAGACCTATACTGTATTATTTAAAAATTAAAAATTGTGTCAGAGAAACATTTTTTTTATCTCAAGCCACCAATAAAAAAAAAATATCCTAATAATGTCGTACAAAAAATCTGCCCTGAAGCAATCTAAACTGGCTGCTGCCAAGCCCCAGGCTGCAGCTGATCGTGTGTGCATATATGTATTTGTGTGTTCACAGGTTTTCCCCCAAGGGAAAAGAAAGGAATTCACCCTGCAGGTCTGTCTAAACATTAATTTGAGCAACTGTGATATATTTTTTGGCAGGAAAATGTGAAATGGAAAAGGACAGATTGTTTACTAAAAGAAAGCAAACAGAAACAAGATACATTTATACTGGGCTGAAAATGGCAGAGATTTGTTGACATACAAGCCCCTCGCTTTGTAAAAGTTCAAGGTAGCTCCTAGTATCATATCTTAATGAAGTGAACTGTGCAAATAAACAGACAGTGCAGTGGTAACCACAGGGCATGATCTGGAAAGGTTAGACTTGACTTGAGGGTACTGCTTGATTAATAGGGAAACAGATATCTTTCTCTACAGAAGGTCTAAGTAACTTTTTCTCCCAAATCGACCATTTAGCCCTCATGCACAAATGTATTTTTTGTGGATTTTTTCTTTTAAACAGAAGTAAATCCTGCAAGTACATTATGGATATTTTCCTGCAGCCTGTGTGATTGTATAAGGTCTGGGAGTCAAGGTGATAATGATGGCTCTTCCTAGAGCAAAGCAACACTGCTGGATGCTGGGCTTTTCAAACTCTTAATTTCTCTAATAGACTACCAGTCAATCCTACTCAGCATGACCTAAGAAAATTTTTTCCTTTGAAAAATGACAATTCTATTTTGCCCATTTAAATGTAGGCAAAAATCTGCATCACTCACGTTCTGTTCTAATCTAGTTTAGATAGACAGCATGATTTTGGCAGCTTCATTCAGTATGTTTTGTTTTCCATGGCCCATCACTTGGCAAAGACAGTCAGTCCCACAAGTTGTTGTAAATCACTTATTTATTCTTTAATACCACAGTTGCACGCCTTTGGCAGAAATGCCATGTGAGCCAAAGGCTGCAGTTTCACAAACAGACCCTTAGAAGTTTAGGCTGTCTTTGCATAGGACTTCATACAACACATAACAGAATGTCTTTATTCTGTTAATAAGTATACTATCCTTAAATATTTGAGAAGTCTTTTAATCATATCCAGTGCATGAAGATCTATCCAAAAAGGGATATTCATAAATTAGCAAAGAATTTTTTTGCCAGAAACTGTCAGCAGAATCCATTACTACCTGAAAATTTAAGAATAATTTAGATTGGGAAGAATGTTTGGAAAGGATCTGTGCCAAACTCCAGACCAGAGCAGACAATCTTAATCTTCCTTTTTGCTGCTTCCTCATACTTTAAAGATTATGTATACACACATGCACATCCATATATGCAAAGAAGATTCTGACTAAAGAATCACATACGGAAAAAATCTTAATTTGAATTTTCCTGATAGTCTAGTGCACCAGGTAGAACTGACTGTTTAGACTGAACTTAATCCTTTGGTGCAATCATTCTAGACACTGGCTAAGGTGAAGTAATGAGGTCAACTGAAAGATTCTGTTGTCTTTAACAGAGGCAACCCTGTTCCTAAAAAGGACACTTTTACACATTTATTTAACTACCAGAAATATCTAAGATTTAAAAATACAATATGAAAAAAAGTTGAGAAAGAGACAAGAATCACAAATAAACGTGCTTGTATTACAGAAGATTGGGCAATGTGCTGCAGCAAATAACAGATTTCTGTATTTACTAAGAAAATTATGGGGAACCGAAAAATAAAAAGCATGCATAATCTAGTTACAGCTGACTTAGTCTGCAGTGTCAATGATAAAAAGTGTGAAAACTGAGGCAGACTGGCAAGAAATTAGAAACATTCATGACTGCTGATACCCACTACTGTCTTTGAAAGACATATTAGTATTTTAGCAGTGGGAAAGATATTTTTCATTCATGCATAAAGAAGAGGTCATTGGATCCGGGAAGAATGCAACAAGGGTCATGCTGAAAATGTGGAAACCAAATTAATTTGTTTCTCCTCAGGCAAATCTCAGTTCAGCATGACCAGCTAATTACCCTAACCTTGACCCAAGTGGCAGTCTGACTTCTCAATAACTTACAGGTGATTCACTCTTTTCTGTTACTTGAGCTGTTTCCCCTCCTGAAACCAAGGCAATCCATTTGGATCAAATTATGCATGACAATTTTGGGATGTAAGTTAAGAAATGAATAGGAGCCAAGCTAAACCTATTTCTTTCTACCGGCCCAGACTGAGGTTTCACAGGTGAAAGGGTTTATTTCCCCTCTTTATTTTTTTCTTCCTTTCAAGATTATCCTTTGCATTTTTGTTTATACAGTTGCTAAGAATTGAGAGAAGCTGAGATCTCAGATGTTTATTAGAGTGAAGTGATGACATACAACATCCGCACAAATGGTGAGATATGGGATGTGACTCTGTTTGCCAAGCAGGCAGAAATTGGCAGCGTGGGTAAATCAGCAAGCATAAAAAAAAGCAGACTTGAGCATTCATCCAGAATGCAAACTGACCCTGAAATGCTAAATGTTCACTTAAGTATTTTTAAAATAGTTACAGGTGAGTAGACTGCTTAGTTTCTGCCTACAGCATTAATAAGGTTTACAAAATGAGGAAAGAATATTAGTGAGAAACCAAGTTAGTCTAGTTAGAACAGGTAAGAAATTTGGAAAATCCCCATCAAAAAAAACTATAGACATATCTACATATCTTTTTCCAAAAGACTTAGTAATACTTTCAATTTAGTGAGTTATATATATAGAGAGTAAATTTTGGCAA
The DNA here is from genome assembly GCA_009812075.1 of Sialia sialis. Lineage (NCBI taxonomy): Eukaryota > Metazoa > Chordata > Aves > Passeriformes > Turdidae > Sialia > Sialia sialis. Next base: position 3,360,626 of record VRYO01001269.1, on the reverse strand, counting down.
AAAGCAAGAACATCAACAATGCTTTGAAAAATAATTATTTAGAAATAATTAATTTTTAAAAAATTATTAATCTAAAAAACTTTAATTAAATATGTGTAAACATGGAGATTCCAAAATCATTTTGCAGAAAATCAGAAAACACTTTTTCTGTATTTTTACAACAGAATATTTAATCCTAACCCTGAAATCTATCATTTTATCATTAGATATTAACTAACACCAAACCAAATGCATGGGTTTAGACAAATTCTGGTTTCTTACCATTTCTTGATAGATGAGTTCTTCAGCCTCTAAGAAATTATTACATTTATTTTTTTTTTGTGGTACATAAGTGATGGTCATTTTTTAACCATGCACTACATAAGTGAACATATGATTTAAGAAATAAATACTGTGATGTCCAGACATCTGCACATGAACATTTTAGATTGCATATAAATATGATGACAGGACTGGAAGCAAAACACACCAAGAACGAGAATATTTCTTGAAGGAATAAAACCACAACTACTATTTAGCATAGTTTGGTCAGTCTGGTCTTTGCACTGGCTGATAGCAGGAAGTTTACAAGTAGGCTAAATCTAACCTCATATATACACCTTTGCTGGTAGGCATGGAAACAACTTATATTTGGGTTCTTTGAGAAATCGTTGTGACATTTTTATTCCTTCATTATGCTTACGAATTTACCTTTACAAATTAAACCTCCATGTTTACTGAAGAATGGGGAGATCATTTGGATAAATCTGCTGTAAAGAAGGCAGAGATTCACATTTTTTCCAGGGAAAATTCAGATTGCAGGACAAATGGGATTCCACCAGAAAGGCTGACTCCAAGTCACTGTCTCAAACTGAGCAGAAATCAGGAAAACACTTCTCAATCAGCTTTATAAAATAAGGTGGTGGTTACATCATTCTTGGTTACATCATTCTTGGTTATGGACCTACATAAGCAGGATGGGAATTTTAATTTTAATAATATGTCTCAGATGTTGCATTTTATGCTGCATATTTTCTTAAATTTACTACCCCCCCAAAAACCTCACCCTTTGCTGAAAATTTTGATAATAAATAAATAAAAACTGCTAAAATAGGGTGATATAATAATTTTCTTATTTATTGGGAAGTAGCTCAGGTCTTTACACTGCCCTCTCAAAATGTCTAATATCTTGTAAATTTTAGCTTTTGAAAATCATCCTTCAGCTTCTATTTAGGATGCTTGAGGCTCTTTTGTGTTTTCATTAACCTCCTCAAGCCACTTAAAAGATTTAACAGAGCAAATGCTCTTTGAATGTTAAGCTACTATGGAGACTGCAACATTTAAGCATTTAATCTTGTAGATTTAAGATTTAAGGAGGCATGGGGATAAATTACAAATCTTTTGTTTTGCTGTCTGTAGTATATAGCGATTAGACATCACTGGCATCACTGGTTGTCAGCTGTTTTGCATAATTAGAAATTTAGACAAAATAGAAATATTTTTTGATTAAAAAAAGGTTCCAGGTAATAAAATGCTCAGCTTTGGACCAGATTCTCAGTTTGAACAGATCATCACAACACTAAAATCTATTGAATTACATTGATTTACCTAATCTAAGAAGCTACCCTTTCATGGAAAGTTTTATCTTATCATTAGAATAAGCAAATCAATAGAATCAAGCTAAAATCAGATCTACCTGGAAGACAAGGCAAATTCAAGTTTAAGCTACAGAGACTTACAAAGCAAACAAACATTACCCTCTTTGAAACAACTTTTATTATTTTTTAGATTCTAGATGGAAGTGTTCTTTTGGCAATTTGATATTGAAGCAAAAAGCAGAATTCATGGAAATATAACAAGACTGTCTCACGTAAGGTGTAAAATACTACTACTGGGTCTATATCATCAAAGAAGTGAGTGATTCTTTGCAGAAAAAGACAAGATGTTTTCCCATTAAAAAGTTGGGGCTTTTTTGTTTGTTTGTTGTTTTTTTTGTTATACCCTAAATCAAGAACTTGCATTGCTCCTCTGTGGAAAAATAAATACATACATTTAAAAAAAATTATGAGTTGCAGCCTCAGGCAGGAAAAGGTCCTGAGGTCTCTGATCCTGCAAACAGAATTTACACTCAATAACCAAATTGCTTTGGGCTTCTACTCAGTCTAAAGAAAATTGGGCACTTCAGAATAGGGACCAAATTTATATAACAATTTATTCAGTGGGAAATTAACTAAAGCAGCCTACAGAAAAACTCAGAAAAGCAGTAGTTGTGCTGAATTATGAACTCTGTGCTACTGAGATTTACAGTAATTTCAAGATTATAAGCCGCACCTGATTATAAGCCGCACCTCTCGATAGCTGGGTAGACCACGGGATTTGTCCATATATAAGCCACACCTGAATATAAGCCACACTTTTTTTTTCTTTTTTTCTTTTTTCTTTTTTTAAGCGAGGATCCACGTGTAACAAAGTTACAAATTAGTAAAAGAATCGCTGCCAGCTGGGTTTGGTGTCAGGTGCACAAGTTGCAAACAGTTTTCATAGACCAGTGAAGCCTTTAAAGGCAGCCCCAGGCACCCTCCCCAGCCGCTCTCACTTCTGGCTTGACATTTCACTGGGATTTGTCCATAGATAAGCCACACCTGAATATAAGCTGCATTACTGGGGTAGGCTGGATTCTTCGATGAAAAAGGTGTGGCTTATAATTGTGAAATTACTGTACTTCTGTTCATCAGGCCTTCTTGGCATATGACATCTAAATGCAAAATGAGTCACTGCTTTTTATAGGCGCTAGCTGGAGGAAGGTCTGTTGCTGTGATCCATCATTTCATACTGGAGCATCAGAGACCTCCCATGGGATGTGAAAGCCCTGGGCACCACACCCCACATCACACCCTCCCACATGGCTGTCCTAATCAGGAAGCTGAAGGCATTTGTTGTGGAGGAGCACTCTCACTTCCAGCCACTCGTGATGAAGCTTTTGTTTTGTGTCAGAGGCAGAAGATTCACCATGCCCTTGAGAGCCTACCCCTCCATCCTGCCTCCCACACAGATCTCATTTCCTCTGAGAGGGGAGTGAATTTATTTTTTTAGGTTTTTATTTCAAATCTACAGCTACAATCAGACCTCAAGCCAGTGAGTTTGACCCAGTGGATCCAGAGCCCATTAGAAGATTGGTGGATGACATTTCAAAACAGCTTAACCTCATGGTAATGAAGATCAGAAGATGGAAAATACAAAAGTAATACTTAAACCAAGGTTTTTCAAATTGCCATATAACCTTTGAAATGCCAGGCACGTGGGGAGAAGAGAAAAATATGTTCTCTTCTATTCCTCTTTTATATAACAAATTTGCATACAGAAACTTAGCCAAATAAGTGACACAATTTCTGCCTTATAAATCCCAGTATGTTTTATGTACATTATTTAGTATGATCAATCTTTCCTAGTCAGATCTCAAAAGAAAGCCTAAAAATTTCCCTGGTTAAAAAAAAATTTAACTCCTGCCACCTAAATCTTGAAGTATTGTGTGGAAGCTTGGAAATAGTTTTGAGAATTGGAGTTTTTGGGATCAAACTTCTAACCCTGCTAGTGAGGCTAAGTGCCAAAAGCCACTGTCAAAAGGTTCTTCTCATATTTCATGGGGTGAAATGAGAAAGATATCTCAGACCCATGTGTAAATAAAAGTTTATAGTTATCTTTCTGAAGTTTCCAATTTTAATAGACTGAGAAAAATGAGATTGTCCCATTCTGTTGGCTGTGTTACTAAGCAATGGTGAAATGATTCTTGTCATTCCCTTAATTTATTCATTTTTATCCAAGTAATTGCTGATACCAACTGCGTCAAGTTAAAGCCAATTAAGAATCATTGCAAAAATTTCCCCACCAGCATTTTTCTGATCAGAATACTGTAAAGAGCTTCTTCATGCATAAAAGAACAAACATGTAAAAGAAAGCAATAGGCTATAGCTTCATGCTTCTTGCACTCACCATTTTCATCAAAGAATTTCTCATGAAAATCAGTTTCTAAGAAACTGTCAAAAGAGAGCTGGAACTGATAATTTCAAAGGAATACACAGCTTGTTTACTGGAGTCTCTGAGACCTGCTAACAGCAGCTTATGTAGACATGCAAACAGCCTTGACTTTAATTTCACTCTGGAGGCACAGGCAGTCTTAAAACCTCGGCAAACAAGCTGAGAAGTCAAATCAACAAGGTTCACATCAGATCAATACTGAAAATATGATAGAAATCAGTGTGTGCTATATCATTTCAGAAATAGATCCTGCCTGGTCTCAAGTGCATATTGATCTTTTATAATGGGGTATTATATTCTTTAATTACTTAGCAGCATTTGAACCTGTAATGTTTTCTATTTGAAACAGCACTTTCTTATTTACTCAGCCTGAAAGTACATCTATCTCTGTGTATTGAAATTGTGCATGGGACAAACCAAATATTTTTATGCAAAGCTTACAGAGGCATCTGTTCATATTTTTTTAAATCCTTTGTTGTTATTTATTTATTTGTTTATTTATTAATAAACTAAGCAGTTCATGTATTTGTAATGAAACACCAGAGATGAATTCAGGGATTTATTTTAGCAACTTGCCCTTTAAATTTTCTTCTGCATACTCTATTTTACATCAAGACATCTTGGAAAACCTTTGGGGCCTGGTAGGTAAAAAAAGTGTTCAAATTTACAAAGCTGAGAATGGCACACAGCAATTTATCTGCCTCTTGATAATTGTTCAACCACCAATCAGACCATGTACTTGATTAGCACCATTTTATATTTCATCAGACTCAGAGCTTTACATTTTCTTTCTTTCTACTTCTTGAGGGTTTTTATATATATTTTTTGCTACCCATCTGATAAAAAGGTAAAAAGGGCCTCAAAATATATGTTTGTGGAGTTGCTGCACCCTTTCAGACATTTGAGTGCTCTTTTTTATTTTTCTTTTTCCTCTTTTTTTTAATCAGTCAATGACTTACCAGGCACTCCTACTCCAAACTTATTAGAGAAACTGCACTTTGGACTCTGCAAAGACCAGGTGAAAGTTAAAGGCCATAAAAAAATCCAAACCAAACCAAACCAAAAAAAAACCCCAAACAAAACCAAACCAAACCAACAACAACAACAACAACAAATAAAAACAAAAAACACCCCACAGAAAAAAACAAAACCAAGCAGAATTATAAACTTAGGAGGGAATAAGGTGCAAAAACTCTCCACAGATACAAGAACCTTGTGCAACAAAGCACTTATGCCTAAAAAATATCTCAGTCTGCAATGAAATAATGGCCTTTGCTGTAAAATCTGCATGTATGCATTTTAGAACTCAGACTATGATTTTGGCGTGTAGCAGAAGGAGGAAAAATATCAAATCAGCATTCTCAAGAAAAAAAAAATCTGTCAATGTAATGTGTAATTAATACTAACTGGGTGCAGAGATAAATCTGTACATCTGTCTCCAAGGCAGAAGTTACGTCAATGCTATTTAATATGAAATAGCTAAAATGTCTTCTCAGCAGCTCCTGTGATATTGGCACATTTGCTTGACAAAGATGTGTTCAAGCACATCAGCAGGAAATTCTTGTATTACATACATAGAAACAATATTTTCATGGTTCTGTTTACACTTTACTGACAATCCAGATTGTGACTGCTGTATTCTTGTGGAAAATACCAAGGTAATGTCATTCAAATTACAGTCTAAAATTCAGTCTTTTACATAAAAAGCATGGACTAAATGGGACCTGGCAGTGAGGTTCTACCTGACAGATTTGGATGAATGTATCTTTACTATTATATTAAATATATCCTGTAGTACAGCAATTCTGGATGATTTGATGTGAAAAATATGTCAGAAAAAAATGAAACAATCAACCATATTTAAAAAAATATATACAGCTGATCAAGATGGTTTTGTACCCTTTAAAGCTCACCTAATTTCACTAGTGCCTTTTTCCTTAAAAGTTGCACTGTAATTTTATGCTGCTAAAATTAGAGATACAAGAATATCAAAAACTAACATTGTAGACTGGTGAAAGTCACTACTCTAAGCACCAGTGTCCCAAAAAATATATCCAGTCCAAAAATCGGATTGTGCTTTTCTTAAGATTAGACATTAGATATTAGACATTAGACTGGTAATTAGACACAAGATATGAGACTGGAAGGAAGTCAGGTATGAAACATGCCTTTTAGCATATCCTGGAACTTGGGGATGAGCTAAAGGAAATGCTCATTTCTTTATTCTTTCTGGTAAGCATGCTGTTAGCTAAAGAAAAAAAATCAAGCGCTTCAAGATGATATCTTAGTCCCAGTGTTAATCTCTAGGTAGACCCAGACACAACAATTTTGGTTTGTTGAGGTATAGATGAAGGGAAAGGTGAATCAAGGATCAAAGAAATGAACTCTCCCTTAATAAAATAAATTACTCGAAAGGAATTTTTTGTCATTTTAAAAAGTGAGAAAATGGTTGTCCATGTTCTCACTGTATGTAGAAAACAAACTACAGCACGGGCCAGGTAAAGCAGAGTTGCTCACCAGATCCCCACAGCTTCCCTGATCCTGCACTCATTTTTCTAGTTATGGTGTTCCAAGTGTTCCAGGCTGGTATCTTGACACAACTTAGGCCTAGGAATTCTAATATAACCTGAGCTACAGGACTTAATGTGGTTATGATTTATAATCTCTTCTCCTATTTCAGCCATATTTCTACTGCTTTCTTTATTTTATGTTTTTTAAGTCCAACCTCATACACAGCTAGAAAAACTAAACCTGGTTTTACAATAACCTTTATTTCTTTGATACTGATTTCTCTGGAAAAGGGATTGGATTTAATCTTAATGGAATAATTCTACATTGGATGATTTTTTTTTTATCTATGGAAGAACGGCAACTAAGAAATAAGTAGGGAGAAATGTGTATAAGAAATGTATTACATATCTAATTAATTTTGTCTTTCCACATATCTTCTCCTGTTGACTTTGTTTTATTTACAGGATATCAAGGTAATGATTTATGTAAAGCTGTAGTTGGATTATGAAACTAGAACTCCAAAAGCCTCTTAGAACTGCTGTCAGCAAAGACACAGGCATTTCGACCTGGAATGGATTCATGCATGAAGTTTCCTTGGGAAATTCCCCAAACTTACTGAGTGGTACTTCAGTATCAACAGAACTGAGTTTGAATCTGCTTGGCTAAGATTCTTCTAAGTAGATAATTCTCTCCAAAACCCCACAAACATTCCCAAATTAATCTTTTTACATTTTATTTCAATTCCTTTAAGCCAATATAGTTATAACCATATCATGTGTTTTCCAAAAAAATATTCTGCTTTTAGGCAAAAGAGAGCAAGTGTTACTAGATTATATTTGATTGGAGTCATGTGTTGAATTCCTGGTTTTCCTTCACTTTGCTTTCCCTACATTTGTCA
>VRYO01001269.1:3338177-3351221 GCA_009812075.1 Sialia sialis | reverse complement strand
AAAGGTATTATCATTTCCTTAAATAGCATTCATGTTACTTCTAAGACATCGCAACCTTTGATGTTAATATTAGGACCTGTCACACTTTACCTATACCTCCCTTCCCCAAGTCTTATGTGACTGTAACTCTTGATAGCACCTAACATTTAAAAGTAATTATGGTTTGATCTTAGTAAATTGACTGTGATCTGGTCTTGTATTAATTAGTTCCCTAAGCTCTTCTTGTGTGCTCTAATAGTCCGTTTTGAAAGTGCACCAAAATAAGTAAAGCAAAGCACATGCTACATGGCTGTATATAAAGTGCTATATGCATGTATGCTATATAACCAGATCTACCTGATTCCTGACACTACAGAAATAATAAAAGATAGCACCAATATAAGATACTTAAGTTAATGCTGTTTTATTTTTATGCCTACTTAAAAGCCATAAGAATACTAATATACAAGAAAGTAAACTTAACTCCTTGCTAAAATAGATCCATAAAAAGAAAGTCAAGCCTAATCACTGAAATTGCTATAAAACACAATTCAGATGTTAATGTATCCAATTACTGGAAAAAAAATTTTGTAAAGTAATTTTTGTAGTGGAGTTACAGAATTTATAAAATATATATTTTAGTTGATATTTATCAGAAAATGTCAACTTCTCTTATTTATTGACTTATCTCTTGAGATTTTTCTGGCATTTCTACGTTGATCTTTATATTGAGCTAAAATATACGTATAATTTTGTGATTAAATGGCTAAGACTATTGCCATTTTTTTCTTCTACCAGAAGAAATATGCATGTGCAAATGAAAATATTGATAAAATGTGATAAAAAGAAAAATATTATATAGCATAATCTTTTGTGAAGCTATCAAATAAAACAAGTAGTTTTACTTCTAGGCAGATGGGTAGAAAACACTAAATAGAGCATAGCTGATTAGCGAATTCAGTCCTTACAATATTGACAATTTTAATAAAAACATTTATGTACTATTATAGGATTAATACAGATATATTTGCTAGTTGTCTTTATTGCTTTCCCTTCTCACAATTTGTGTAGGATCAGGATAAGAAATGAAGTTACCTGTTAGAGAAAATCATAAGTTTTATTTTGTTAAGATGTATCAGCAGGCGAGCTCATTTAGGACTTACTGCAGTTATTGTACTGATCGAGGAATTTTTGTGTCAGCCATGCAAAGTCTAAAACATAAATTTTCCTAATGAAGGCACTAAATGTCTGTCTGCCTTACTGTATGTAAATCATGTCCAACAGATAATCCATCTTTTCACCGCTTACATTTGAACCTATACTCAAGCAGAAACATAAGAAAGCTTCTTCTGTTTTGATGAGCACCTCCTCGTTAGGATTTTTCTTGAGCAAAACATTTCTACACCAGGTTTTCATTTATGACACAAATATAAGTTCCATAACATTGTGATTTGAGACAGGTATTATTTTATTTCTAATTTGCTTGCATATGTAATTTGAAGTGCTGAATTAGTATTTTGGTCCATGGCAACTTCAGGATTTTTTATCATGCCTGTGAATTAGTAAGTAATTTATATATTAAAAAAATAGCTATTTCATTGAAATTAACTCAGCTGTATTCTCAAAAGGAAGTTCGAAACAGAATGCTGTGAACACACATCAACTGCTCAGAATTATTGCAGTAAAATGAAAACCATTTTGTCACGGCGTGAAAAAGTGATGGACAATTGCTTCGTCAGTGCTCTTTTCATCAAGCTATTGAATTTGGCTTTGAGTCATGCTGATTATTTCAGCAAGTTAAAGCAGTTAAGTGAGAAACAAATCTCTTTAACATATGGCAGTTCTGATTATCATATGAAAGCCAGGCATGCCAATGATTTGGAGAACACATTGCTCTAAATAGACAATAAAATTAAAATTAAATACCAGTTTCAAAAAGTCTACTGGAGGAAGATACACCTTTTCATAAGGGCATGTGCCAAAATTTAGGAATCATGCAAACATTTTGAATTTCACATTTATTAAAAACAGTGGTTGAATCTCTGCTTTATAATAGATAGCTCATTTGGTAAGCTCTGACATCTGTAGCTGCTGATGCAAGGGAGAGGAGGAGAGGGGAGGGAAGGGCAAAAGAAGGCAAGGACAATAGAATAGTTCAAGTTCTCTATTCTTAAAATCAAACCACCACTTATTATTACTTTCTGTGGAAAGACTCGTGATCATTGTACAGAGATCAGCCTGAGTATTTATTTTTACATATGTATTTGGTGATTCCCCTTGTCCAGGGTTTGTTTAAATTGTGGTTAACAAGGAACCATATATGAATATGCTTAAACTCTGAATCTTGGCAATAAACTAGAAGTCCTTTATTTATTAGAATTTTAAAAGTGGGATAATATTAATAGCTGAGATCTCAATTGCTGCAAAGTACCAGAATGGCACAGAAATCCTGAGTTTTCCACAAGAAGTATCTAAGCATACCAGAAAAGATACTGGACATACAAGCTTTGAAAGCCTTGGCTGAGAGAGGGAAAGCAGTCCAACACAATTCCTAGTGATGAAGATACATGTACACAGAATCTGGCTAGACATAGAATTTTAACAGACTATTTTAAAATAATATTACAGGAAACTGTTCTAATAATAGAATTCCAAACACTGAAAAAAGGTAATATATGTATATAAAAGTTTACTCCCACACATTTGAATTTTTCTAATAAATACTAATCAGGAATAGGTAGCAGAAAAAATCAATAAAGTCACCGAATTTTTATTTGTTTATATGCATAATTACATAATACCATTGATATTTCTTAGTGAAGAAAGCTTACATGAATGAAATCTGTTACAGTAAGTATATATACAATTCAATCTTTAATCATAACTGATAGTATTTGCATCAGTTGAAAAATTCTCTAGATTTCATTTTTGCTCTTGGGTGTTCCATTGAGTGCAGTTATCTCGCATGGCAGCAGCTGTGGAGATTTTTTTAAAATTTTATTTCATATTGCTGAAGGCTCAAAAAGAGGTAGATATGGTGCTATAGAATTAATAATTTTTAGGGATCATAAACTTATCAGCTACTGTTTGGTTGACATGCATTCCACAGAAAGTCCATTTTTTAATGGTTAAGCACAAAGGAGGGGGGGAAATCATTGTGAAGACAGCATCATTAACAATATTTTGCAACAGAATGTAACAAAAACTACATCTTGCACAAAAACCAGCAGGACAATAACAGGTAAGCATAATGTAATTAGCCTTTTTGGAAGATGGCCAGCACACCAAATTCGGTGCATGTGTGGTCCAAAAGACGATAACCTGCACTATTAATTCATTTCCAAGACAGGTCTGAGCTGGTTTGCATTTCTGAGTCTTACGACAATTTGTTTTCTTGCTCTTTTTCTTCCAAAAGAACATAACATGGCTTTCTGCAGAATTGTTTCACAATATGAAATAGTGATTGTGTAGGGTTAGGCCTTTAGTTACTTTCAGGCTACTGAAAAGGTTTATTTTGTCATTTTTTCACATTTTATTATGTCAAAGGAGTATTTGCATGAAAATGAAAGCGCTGTAATCAAAAAGTGTTGAAATGTTTCCTTTTTTAGATCATTATAAATGTTGCCAAAAGTATTCAGCTTTTGACATATTTCTGTGATTATTTTTCTTCAAAAAATTGTTGCTTTGGAAAACTTCTGATTAATTCCTGTTCATATAAGCCATGTTTACACCATTTTAAATTGCTCAACAATACCAGTTAATATAAGTGACTGCAAATATCTTCCTGGATTGTCACTGACCCTAAATTACTGGATCGTATAGACATAAAGGCAATATTTTATTTTGTAACACTAATTCACCTTTTTCTTTCAAGATTCCTGTTCTAATTCCAAGCTACCCAAATTATGTAGTTTCACATGTAAAGGTGTCTGCACACTCCCTGTTACTTTGTAGTCAAAAAAAAGTAGACACTGCTGCTGTTCACCTGTATGTAAGTGCCTCTCCTACAATTCTGAAAATCCATTGACCAGCCTCCTTGCTTCTTTTTTCCCCATACAATTCTCATTAAACTTTTAATATTCTTTAGAATATTTGGGTGATGTAAATAATAATACAGTAATTTCACAATTATAAGCCACAGCTGATTATAAGCCGCACTTCTCGCTAGCCGGGTAGACCACGGGATTTGTCCACATATAAGCCGCACCTGAATATAAACCGCAATTTTTTTTTCTTTTTTCTTTTTTTAAGCGAGGATCCATGTGTAACAAAGTTACAAATTAGTAACAGAATCACTGCCAGATGGGTTTGGTGTCAGGTGCTCAAGTTGCAACAGTTTCCATAGACCAGTGAAGCCTTTAAAGGCAGCCCCAGGTGCCCTCCCGGCTGGCTCTCACTTCCGGGTTGGCATTTCACTGGGATTTGTGCATAGATAAGCCGCACCTGATGATTAGCTGCACTACTGGGGTAGGCTGGATTCTTCAACGAAAAAAGTGTGGCTTATAATCGTGAAATTACTGTATTTATTCCTCCCACTCACTTTCTCAGAGATGAAGTATAGTTAAATATGAGACTCTGGCAGCAAAAGCATCTCGTTTAACTACAGAACCTATTCAATATGGAGAATAAAAGTTATAGTCTCTTGAGTAGATTTGAGAGCCACCCTTTTCAAAGTGATTTTAAAAACAACTGAAACAACTGGTAGTACTGAGATAGGCTAGTAATTATTTGGGTTGATCATACAACACCATTTGAAAGCACAAATTAGCTTCAATGTGCAAATAAACAGCAGGAAAAGAGGGGAAAGCAGACTGAAAATACACTGGATTTCTAAAGCAGCTTCACAATAGGATAAGTCTGGGATTTGGAAATAAACTTATTTAGTGGCAAAAGCTGTAATGAGCTGTAAAAAGCTTTCCTTTGTTGTGGCTGAGTATGTTGTCTATAACTTCTTCCTCTGCTGATGAGCTTTATTCTCCATTTCCTTCTGCCAGCCAGCCATCCAACTTTCCTTTGAAGAAAAACAAACAAACAAAGATGTCATCTGGATCTGGATCTTCATAGTTGTTATGTTGCAGAGGCAACCTACTTGAAAACAGTGGATCTGGTGGACTGTAATGTTTTTCAATTGTCCCTAAGCATGCAGGGACATCAATGAACGTACTGTCTTTATTTCCTGTCCTTCCTGGGCTTCCTTTCCTTGTAATTCACATGTAGTTTTCTGATTCTGGAAAGATCAAAGACAGAAATGGGAATCAATTTTACTTGTCTTTTTGTTCAATATGCAAACCTTTTATTTGCATGAGGCTCAAGCACTTGTTTGCAAATTCTGTGGTCATAAGTTGAATTCTTATTAAATATTTCCTGCTGAAATATCATGCTGCCTAGAATTCAACAGCAAATAAATATTGCTGTCCTCACTAATTTGAAACAGTGTGAGTTTTAAATCTTAAGCTGCAGGAGATTTATAAAGATTGAAGTTTTCCTCAACCTTCCTTTAGTACATCAAGATAGGTCAAATTTGCAGAAACCATATTTTTCAGAATTATGGCAGTTGGTGAAAATTCAATTTTTTAAATTCCTGTCATGTAATACAGTAGAGTTGCAATCAAGTCAAGGGTTGGAGGTTGGGCTAGATGATTTTAGAGGTCTTTGCCAGCCAAAATGATTATGTGATTCTGTCATTAGAGCAGGCACCCAAAGCTATAAATAAATGCAGAAGTTATACATGAAAATGTTTTAAGCTTAAAGTTAACTAACCGGCTTATTGATGATGTCATTGGGTTTTGACTTTGCAAAGATCAGACAGATTTTGAAGCACAACATGGCTTACTGAGTTTTGAATTACTATTACATTAATATATTAATTTTCTTTTAAATTAATGAACATTCTTTGGGGCATATATAAGAAGAATGTGTGCGTTTTATGTGTACATGAATATTTTCTGCAGAGAATATGCACTGTTTTTACTTCACATATTTTTACTGACTTCCACCTCAATATTTCTTATAAATGTATACAATTCCTGTAGCATGTTCTAGACCAGTAAATCTTTCCTTCATAATAGAAGGCATGCATGAATGAAACTTCAATTTTTTGTTCTAGAAAATGTTAATATTCATTGTTGAGCAGATTTATCACTGCACACTTACCACACTGTTTTGTCTGTTGAAGTAACTATGAAGTGCTTATGATCACACATTTGCTGCCCACAGGCATCCTGGTCCTAGGCCACCAAAATACTTTTAGGTAAAACTATGTTACAAAAGAGAAGGTCAGGGAAAGAGTTCAGGCAAGTGCACTGAGACCTTTTATTATACCTGGAAGAATATTATGCAAATGTTCTGAAACTTTGAAAAGTCACCAGACAGTTTGAAAAACCACCGAGTATTAAAGGCTTTTTACAAAGAACTTTAGATTTTCTCTAAAAAAAAGGTAATTTTAAAATCCTAATTTTAAATTCATTTTAAAATTATTTTAATTAATTATTTTGAACATCTGAGGCACAAACTCTCTCTTATACATCCATTCATTCTTGTTGATGTTATCTTGACTGAAGGTACCTTTGACTGGGCAACTGCAACAAGTGTCAAGCAACTTTCCTCTGTAGAAGGATCTTCCTTCAATGATATGTTGATGGAAGAAAGATCAGGCACATGAATGACTATATGTGAGTTTGCTTTAGGAAGGATGGAGCCATAATATTACTCTCCAAATTTAGCTCTCAGAAAGAAATAAATCGAGAAACAATTCAATCAATATGATGTTCTGTAAAGTAAGCACAGGTATCTTCTATTAGGTAATTTATTTTGTGTACATATCATTCCAACTTTTTTTTTTCAATCCCAGAATATTTAGAATTATCTAATAAATGCATTCACAAGGTCTCCTGCTACACCCCAGTGTATAAAATTTCCTTAAGTAATTACTTGACATTTCATAAGACAGCATATAGACTCCTACAGATAGGGAAAGTGCTAATTTAGCATGACGTCTTGAACAAATAAAAGTCAGGTCTAGTAACATTAAGAGTCAAATAGTTTTCAATATAAAGGTAGATAACAAAATCTTCATAATTTTTAGCTAGTGCATGGTCATGTAGAGAAGTAGTTTATCCTCCAGGTCTTTTCCATGTGAATGTGATAATTTAAATTATAAAAATATAAAATAAATTTAAAAATTACTCTTTCTTATGTTGAAATGAAATCGTCATGACTAGTTCCTAAAATTTAAACACTTGCCTTGGAATTTTGATATCTAAAATTTTAGGATTTATATCTGCAAGGAAAATTTTTGAAACTATGAATTTCCTCAATAATGTTTTTTCTTTCTAAATAGTTAGAAAGAAAATGTATTAGACAGCTTCTGTAAGATTTTTACTTGGACTCCGGATGAGGTGAATTATATTAATAGGCCTAAATAAAATATTTTCACCCAAAATTACTCCAATTGCAAAGTCATACATTGTCTGTGCAAAGTCCTTGGCTGAGAATTATGTATTTCAAACTTTCCTAATAAAAAGTTATTATATGTGAATAGAGGTTTTCTTGCATACACCAGGAGGTCTGCAATATGAAGAAACTTGCATTCAGGTGTTTCTGCAGAAATTGATATGAATAAAAATGATTTCCTGCGGTAAGGCTTAAAAGATGTTGGATTCCTCCCACTGACATTTTATGTAAGGGCGAGCCATCTGTAAATGGAAGTCACTACAGGCAGTGGAGCCTAAAATTCATAGCCATTTGCTTTAAAAGTAAGATGGATTCCGGTCTCTGCTCCATTGACTGTATTGTCGTGATCTGTTCCTATTAAAATGTGAATTTAGATAGCTCCTTGAAGGTTACCAGTGCTCTGTAAAGACCAGAGCCTCAGTACAGCACAATCTACTTTGGAGTATTCTGCACATCCAATGGACCAATGTGCCAGCTTGTATGTCTGAGTAGCTTGAAAACACTGAAATGTCAGTATTAGCTTCAAAATGATCCCCGTGCTGGTTTTGTTTTGTTTTGGTTTTTTTATTTGTAGTGATGGGGTTTTTCATTTCAAGTCAGCATTATGTGCAACGGAACCTTGATTTTCTGGGGATGGCTGATCACCTTCCTGCTTGTGGGAAACAGTAAATTAGCTATTTTTGCTTTTCTTGTTTGTGTGGCTTTTGCTTTACTTCTCAAACTGTCTCTCTTTCAGCCCATGAGTTTTATTGCTTTTACTCTTCAAATTCTCTTCCTATCCCACTGAGAGAATGAGTGGCTGTGTGGGGTTTATTTGCAATCTGGAGTAAAACCACGACAATCCCTCTCTATGAATTTGATTAATTGTTATTGAATATATGTACAATAGTGTTTGACATGCCCCAAAGAATCCAAATCCAAAAATCTGGACACAGTTGGCAGAAGTGACAAAAGATTAAGGGGAGTCCTATGTCACTCTGGAACAATAGCTGGAGGTCAGCAGCAGATATTTCAAATGGCATTACACATCCATGTGTATGCATTTGCATTAAATCCCACATCTTAATGTGAAGAGGGAACACATCCTGCAACTCAGACAAACTGAATCCCACAATATATTTCATTCTGTTTTGGTTATCACCCTACAGTTATCAAACTACATGAACTACCTCACATACTTCTTTTTTTTTTGCAAGTGAGTGATAGACATGGATTTGTCTGAATGAAAAATAAAAGCAAAATTTGGAAAAACTTTTCTACAGATAGACTTTTCTTTCTCTGCTGTGTTCTAGCTAGAAAGAAGATTCAGGCACAGCAAGCACAGAAAGTAGCTTTGTGCAAAGGAGAATAAAAATTAGGTCTTTGAGGCCAGCATTGGGCTGTTGATATGACTTATTTTAGCACTGAAATTCTCTAAACAAAGAAGCTGCCAACTTTTTCTACAAGCATTTATTTAACACTATCAGAAAATTGGTCCTTGTTATTTACTCTGAATTGTAGATGGAGGATTTTTAAGTGGAAAGAGCGAGCATAAAATATATGAAAATATTCATGATTTGTGTTACTTAACAAACTCTCCACTCAAGTAAGTCTTTTGGTCTTTCCCAAATTAGTATGTCTTCCAGACTCTGGGTAATAGAATATTCTTTTGGAATTTTAGGCAATGATGTGTTACAAACAGATTTTGTTCACATTTACTCAGAAGATTAAACTTTGCAATCATACCACAGTGAATCAGAATATTTGATTTTCTGTGGTTAAAAATAAGGAAATCAATACCAAACCCAATACCAAGGACATTAGGTTTATTTTTCACTAACTGATTGATGTAAAATCTAATTAATTTTATTTCTATTTTTTGTTTTAAATGTTTCTTAAAGGACAGCTTTGGCTGAAAAATAACAGAATTTATTGAATGTTTGTTTTGTTTTGTTGTTTTTTGTTAGGTTTTTTTAAATTTCAGGTGATATAAATTAGGAGCTTTGATTTGCATTTTCAATTGATTTTTTTTTTCAAAATTTTGCTGCTTTAGGAGGTTTGAATTACAAGTATTCATAAACAGAATGATAAACGATTTTGCTAAATTTGGCAGCTTGCTGATCATCATAAGAGGGAGAACTCTGAATTTTAGAGGTTTCTTATCTTTCAACATGGTTTTATTGTGCTTTTTTGGATCTCTCTCAAAGGGAGAATATAGAAGAAATGTGAAAAGTGTTAAACCTAGGCCTGATTTTTATCTAATTTAGAAAAACTATTGACAAAAACTAAAACCCTTTCAACAATGTGAAAGAAAACTATTCTAGTCCATCTGAAGGCAGGTCAGGTATCTGTCTGTGGTGTTTAATTACTGTTGGTTATGATGTTTGAGTTAAATTCCTTTTGAAATACAAATGCTGCTCATCTTTGGAGAGTTTTAACTGAGGGTAAATACGAAAATAAACTCTTTCAAGTTTACTATATATAGGTGGAAGAGCCTTAAAAGCAGCAGAATAAGAACCAGGTCAATTTGTATTTGAGGTGAAGGTCTTGGATGCAGATAGTTTCAATTAGCTGTTAAAATGCAAAGTGCATCATCATGATTCTCCACATTTTATTTCTGAATATGCTAGAAAACAAAGCAAGCTTTTCTCACACTCCACTTTTTGCCTTTGTCTTTGAATGACAGAAATTTTTAGCCAGGTTTGTCAGCTGATTTCCAGCAGAGTGATTTGGGGCCGTTGTGTTATTCCCTAAGCAGACACTCAGCATTTCATCTCTCTGCAGCTCCCTCTGTTACTACCTTCAAATGTCTGTTCAGCTTCATTTCCCTTCTTTGTGGGTGTTTCTACATATCTTCACTATCCTTTTGGTTTGGATAAGCCACAGTAGCCATCACTGGCCATAGATATATTCCATCTTTTTTGTCTTGAAAGCCCCTACTTATACAGCACTTTGGGTTTTCCATGGTCTCAAGGATGCCTAAATGCTGAATATGATACAGGGGATTCCATAATCTTCAAGAATTTCTTGTTATATTTCACAACTTATTAAAAAAAAGGTCATTTCCACTCTGAAGGATATCTATTTTCATCTTGTCACTTGGGGAAGTATCTCTGTGAATCATTTAGCAGCACAGAGAGTTTGACACAAGACACAGAATACTCTGACACTATTTCATCTATTATCCTATTGCTTGAGCAACCAGTCCCACATGAGAAAGGGAACAAACCCCCATAAGGAACCTAAATATGCCTTCTGAAATTTTTAGAAAAATGGCTTTTATTTCTCAGATAAAAATGTAATTTGCTTTTTGAGACAAAAGCTGATAAACCCTGCTATTTTAGTTACAGTAATGGCCAATTTCATGCATGAACTCTAAGCTCCCTCAACTTCTCTTGTAAAGAAAACTGTAATTGCTGTCTCCAATTGGTTTCTGAAGTAATGGAAACTGGGACTAGACACTGCTTAGATAAAACCTTGAAACAGTACTTCAGAAATGAGAACAAGGAAAGCACAGAAGAAGAAGCACTGAAGAACCTGAAAAAGTGAACTACCCTACCAAGAACCTGTTGATAGTTCCACTGGCTCTTCCTGGTACTAGCCTATCATGTAGAATTTTCAGGGTTGGATGTTCTATAGCCTCCAGAGTCTGGTGCTTAATAACTTTAACATATGAAAACTTTATCTAAATTATTAATCTGGAATAACATTAATAAGCAAGATTCACAGGCTCATTAAGAGCTGCTCAAGACTAGTGGACCAGTGTCAATAGCAGTGGTGGAATATAGGACTGAACATTTGCTCTCTTACAAACTGCATATTACTTCCTTTTCAAATTTGATCAATGCTGTTGGGAGTTTTTAAATAGAATGTCATCTTTTCTGTACAATTTGAGTACTGTATGGGAACAATTTCAATTTAATGGAATATCTTTTCCTCCAGAAGAAGAAATGGAATGAAATTCAACTTATCTTCAGGAGGATCAAAATATTTAATTTATCCTATATTGTTGCAAATTTGAATGTCAGCTTGTTTTGTTTTGGTTTTTATAGTACACTCATTTATAAATACTGTTTTAATTAAATCACTAGTTTTGAAGTAGGATATACCAGTCATTATCAATCAAAAAACAAAATGTGCATTAAAGTATCTGACACATTCAGATGTATATTTGCCTTTTACCTGTGTGGATGTTCAAAAAATATGTTGTAGGTGCATTTCATTACTTTCAATCTTTTATTGTTCTGCGCAAATGGCTCAGCCTGATTCATTTGGGACGAACTCAACTCCCAAAGCAAATAGTCTTAGGTACTCAGGCCAGCCAGTGTGTTACAATTTCAGATTTCAGGACTATGAACTACACAGTCACAATCAACTGCCTGCCAAAATAACATAAAGGTGCTTTTTTGCCTTAAATGCCACTTCAGTGTACTGTTCAATAAAAGCAATTTGTGCTGTCCATGCTGACCTTTATATGGTATTACATGGTCTGCAGAGGAAATGTGTCTGATCAATAGTTAGTTCTCAGGGATGAGAGCACCTGAACTCTTAGATACATCTCCTGCTAGAATACAATTATAACAGTAGATGGCTGTGCTCTGTTACTGCAAATTAATTGATGACTTGTTTAGAAAACTGTCCTTGTTGCTCTGAATCCTTTTCTAATCTGAAAAATTTCTTAATAAAGTTTATGTGTAATTGTACAGTAAGCTTTATTGTGGCATTGGTAGGAAGACAGAAGGGAAAAGATAGGAAACAAACAATTATGAAATAAATATCTGAAAAAGAATTATCAAATAAATACTTGACCCTTTCAGAGAGAACAAATGTTTCTGCTGTCATAGCTAGACAGCAAAGACTTGATCTTGTAAACTCCAAAACTCTTAATTTATTAGAGGCTTTTTATATTATATTATTCCTTTGGAAAGTCTTTCACCGATACTAGAAAAGAATGCATGGGACCAAGAAGAGTAAAACATGTTTGTATTTGATTTTAGCCTTTTAAATTTCTTCCTCATCTAAGCTTCAAGGAAGAGCATATTTCAAACTGCTCTTACCTGTAGCAGCAAACTGGTTATCAGTGCATTCACTGTCCATTGCTGCCTTTCCACTCATGGATTCAGTTGGCTGAGCTGATCAGAATCAACCATTAAAAGTACACCTGCAGATTTCATGTACAGAATTTTTCAAGCATTTAAGCAATTTCAACTTTCTACAAGCATTTAAGATAAACATCGTATTTCAGAAGTCCTTGCTGAAGCAAAGCAGAATGTATGATTCTGTTTGATGACATGGTAAGAAGAAAATTATTCTGATAAGGCAGGAACTGCAGGCCCTGAGACAAAATTGCTCAGCCTTCATCTTCCAGGTTTCTCATAAATTTTTATCCTAGTTGATATTTTCAGCTTGATGTCAAACACCAGATCAATCAATTTCTATATTTTCTTTTTCCTTTCAAATACAATTCAGATGAGGGCAAAAGTCTAAAAGTAAGTAGGAAGTTTAAACTAATATTTGTCATAAAACTTTATAAAATATTCGCCTGTGTTTTTAATCTAGAAGGGAAGGGGAGGTTAGGTCTCCCTGTGTCTGAAGTTGCACATATTCTTCATTGATTAATATTTACAGTAATTT
>VRYO01001269.1:3279197-3337177 GCA_009812075.1 Sialia sialis | reverse complement strand
TGAAATTACTGCATCTAAACAACTGAGGTGAAATCTTGACTCCTCACATTCAGAAAAGTATTTTAACTATCGTTTCTCCATTTTTACATCTGAAAACAAGAAAAAAGAAGTACAGCAATTTCACACTCATAAACCACATCTGGTTATAAGCCGCACTTCCAGGTAGCTGAGAAGACCATGGAATTTCTCCATAAATAAGCCGCACCAGGTGGTAAGCTGCACTTTTTTTTTAAAAAAAGTGAGGATCCATGTCCAAAAAAGTAATGAGTTAGTAACAGAATTGTGGGAGTGCGGGGTTTGGTGTCCGGTGCTCAATTTGCAAACAGTTTTCACAGACCAGCAAAGCCTTTAAACGCAGCCCCAGGCCCTCTCCCCATGCCGCGGGCCCCGGCACTCCCGCCCCGGTGGTGGCTTGGCAGGCTGGTCATGTGAAGCCGGCAGCGGCTTGTCACCCCCCGGCATCGGCTCCGCAGCAGCTCCCTCCCCAGCCAGCTCGCACTTGCAGGTTGGCATTTCGCCGGAATTTGTCCATAAATAAGTCGCACCTGGTGATTAGCCACACTTCCCGGATCAGCTCAATTCCTCAGTGAAACAGGTGTGGCTTATCAGTGTGAAATTACTGTATTCTGCCTTCTTTTTTCTGTACTAATTTGAAATTTACTGGAGTAAATTGTCAATCCAAACCCTGCAGAGTATCTTACGTCGTATTACAAAACACACAGTAAAAGCAGAAAATTGTCTGAGGTGCTTTCTCCCTGATATTTAAACTATATGTGTGTCATAAATAGTTCCTAGTTTTAGAGCAAAGCAGTGTACCTCAGAGAATGCTGCTGCATCCCTTTCTAATGTTATTCATCCTGTTACAGAAAAGATGGGGCAAAATATACCCATGCTACCTAAAATTTATTTTCTTTTATGTATGTCATAATCTTCAGTTAAAATGCACTTGCAATATATATAATTATCACATATAGCTGAAAATTTGAAATAATTCAGCTACTGAAATATGTTGGTGCAATATTCTTTACATCACTAAGTGACCTCTCACTTCCTTGACTTTTCAGAAGTTTGCATTTCCTAAGTTTTTAGGTGTGTTAGAATCTATTACAGGTTCTTGAGGAGAGAAAAGAATCTTGCATGGAAATACATACTGAAGTGACTGTTGCATATTATTCATGATTATTACTTTCAAAGTTAATATAGAGAAAACAAAGGCTGGCACTACTTTTACAGTATCCTTTTATTTCATGAAGACCTTGAATTATTTTCCTGGATTATAACACCTTTATTTGTTTGGATGCATTGTCTGTAGTTCCATGACAGCTTTCATGAGCCTCATTTGCACTTCTGCATTGCAATTTTAGCTTTGCCTGGTAAGTAGCCACACACTGTTTTTGATCTTTTGTGCACTTAACATACACATAAACTGTGAGTAAAAAAATTGAACCAGTCATGACAAAAGATAATTTTCAACAAGCTTCAGTATAACTCATTCTAGCTGTCATTCTTCTCAAGAGGGTCCAATGTGCGTATAATGCGTGAATAAGATGAGGTGCTTGTCACTGCAGAGGGTTTACAAACACTGTAGTGTAATGCTTTGATCTAAGCAATGACACACAGTCTGCATATTCTAAATAAACATACTATAATAACTGCTAATTTTTATACTGATGGTTAGAAGCAAAAGAAGTTTCTTCCACCGTGTCTGTGCAAAAATCACTTACAAATTTCACAGATTTACATTTCTTTAGGTTTCATATTTTTTGGAGGAAGCTTTCATAATCCCAGATGAAGTATCAGCAAGGTGAAGCACAAAAAAGCAGTGTCATTGAGCAACCTTTTGAATACTTAATACCAATTTCTGAAAACAGAAATCCAAAGAGTTTCTCCAAAATTTGTGAAGTCTGATCAGAATATAATGAAATTACATAAGCTTGTGCTACAATTAAAAGTGACTAAACTATTGCACTTGACAATTTTTACCCTCTATTTTTTCAATATGAAATCTTACATACGTGATTAACAACAAATTTATAAGTATCACCCAGAAAGTATTCCCCAAGAGAACCTGTGGTGTGACTCTGATTTCCATATGGGGGCAATCTCACATATATGGGCTTTAAAAAAAAAGCCAGTATTTTTTCCTGCACTTAAAAATGGATGTGTGTTCATTCTGCTTAGATTGCAGTGGACGCAAATATTCAAAATCCAAGTGTGTACATGATAAGGACTTTGCATAGAAAATTGCTTCAATAAAGCCATCAGCCTCAATAAGGCCAATGTGGAGGTAAAGTCAGAGTTACTGCAGCTTGCAAAATGTATAAGGCACTTCACCTTAAGAGTACTGAAATGAAACGAACAGAGTTCAGGTGATAAATAAGATTTGCTCCAGAAGTTAATAAAATCAGGGTAACTCTTCTTGACAAATAAACTTAGTTTTCTGTTGAAATTAAATTTTGAATTTTTTCCCACGTTTTGAAAATTGATTCAGCTTTACATTAGATATTCACTTTCTGTTGTCACATTTCTGCAAAACACTGCCATAAAATAAAATCATTCTATAACCAATTTTTTGTCTCAAATTGGGAAAGCAAATTTAAAAATCCAACATATGCATTTTAGATATCAAGAGAATACAAAATTTTATTTTCTCAATACTCTATTATCAATAGTTAGAAAGAGTAAATTTATTCCTTATTTAAACTGGCCATCTTAATCTACTTAAAAAGATTAATAATATTTTACAAAAGGTTTTGACAATGTTAAAGATGAATTTTCTGACCTATGGAAATGATTGATAAAATTCTACTATAACATTTGGTGATCCATTCAGTGGGTTTGATTCAAAGTGCCAGTAAGCAACTGATGGCAGATGGATAAATCTCAGCAGATGGATAAATGGAGCAGATTCCCAGCATGTGGATGCAGCAAAAAGAAACAGGAGTGATGCATAAAATTTAAAAATAATATTCTTATGTTTCAGTACATGTATTAGATTTTGCACAATATTTTATTTTTGCTCTTATTTTGCTATGGTTCCTCTTTGTTTGGAAACCATGTCTGCTATGACAAGTTACAAAACATCCATTAGATTTTAACTATGGATGCTACAGGTCTGGGCTGGGAGTAAACCAGAGCTAGACTAGCATGTTCCATGTTCCACTCAATGCTCAAGGATGCAACTCACCCATTTTCCATTTATAATTCACTTCGTTTGATAATATTTCTGCTATTCTAATAAAAGGTTTAAATCAAAAGCATGTTGGGATTTGTTTCAATTTTTGGGGGGTTTTATGTGAATGGTGGACAGGATGTTTTAGTCATCCGGCATAGCTTCAGCTTTGTTAAGAATATGAAAACAGAAAGATAAGGAGATAAAATATAATTTGCAGAAGCAGATTTTATAAACATGCAAGGATATACCTGTAGGTTACAGGACAGTAAAAAATTACTGACTTAAATGTCATAATACTTTTTAAAATAAATTACTTCAGCCTAGGAAAACAGGCATAAAAATCTGAAAAAGGTGACTTCATAAATTTGACAGAATGTCTGTTGGTCTATTGGAACTAATAATGAAAAGGTATTAGGATATATAGAAAAGAAGAACAGCTATATCTCATCAATGGTTCAAATGCATATCAGTACAGTAATTTCACGATTATAAGCCGCACCTTTTTCATTGAAGAATCCAGCCTACCCCAGTAGTGCAGTTTATATTCAGGTGTGGCTTATCTATGGACAAATCCCAGTGAAATGCCAACCCGGAAGTGAGAGCCAGCCGGGGAGGGCGCCTGGGGCTGCCTTTAAAGGCTTCACTGGTCTATGAAAACTGTTTGCAACTTGAGCCCTGACACCAAACCCAGCTGGCAGCAATTCTGTTACTAATTTGTTACTTTGTTACACATGGATCCTCGCTTAAAAAAATAAAAATAAAAAGTGTGGCTTATATTCAGGTGCGGCTTATATATGGACAAATCCCGTGGTCTACCTGGCTACCGGGAGGTGCGTCTTATATTCAGGTGTGGCTTTTAATTGTGCAATTACTGTATATTAAATTTTTTGTGCTAATGGATTGGGAAAAGCAATTTAGAAAAACTAAAATATTAGATCCACATAGATAGTTCTTCTTATTTCTATAAAGAAGATACTAAAATAATTTTTACTTTAAAGAAGTATATATCTGCCACAAATGTTTGAAATGATTGCAGTCTTTCCAAATGACAGTTCCAGGGCTCTGATGTTGCTTGAGACATGCAGGTTAATCCTGTGGGCTTCTACTGGGATCAGACATCTGTAAGATCACACTGTAAGCAGAACAGCCTGGAAGCTCACATGAAATTTTGTCCTCACCAAGAGTTTGTCATGACAAAATGCCAAATAGGCATTTTGCTATTTGCTGCTGGGTGTAGCTTGAAAAACTCAATGAAAATTCTTCAAGGACAAATTATTCCACAGATGTTCGTGAACTGATAGAACCTTCAAAAAATAAAAAAAGGAGGATTTTTTCTTTTTATTTTGTAAGCAATTAGCTATGTTTGTTCCTTCCCCCTCCCAAAAGAGAGTGGAAGAGCTTGAAATTTAGATGTCAACAGTTTTCTGCAAAATATGAACTTGTCTTCAATGATGAAAGAAAATAAGCAGTAAATAATATGTCTTGGAAAGGAAATGGGACAGAAGAAAATATAAGGCAAAAAGCACCAAGGAAACAGAAGTTCATAAGTGTATACTGCAAAAGTGATATATGCTGATATCAATATATTCTAATAATAGAATGTTGAATGATAATACAAAAATGCAGATATGACTCTGTTGCAACACGGATTAATCTGAATTAATCTGGTCTTCACCTACCTTTCTGTTCTTTCAACTCAAAGAGAATTTACTGCTTTTCTGGATAGAATACTATTATTTTCCTGCTGTAATAAATCCTGTCACCTGGCTGTTAAATTTACCCACAAGGAGCTATTTAGTTTTCAAAATACAAACCTACCAGAATCAGAGCTATATGTTCTGCAAAAATAGTTAGACACTCCTAATGTATCCTTCTACTGAGGACTGTGCATTTCCTTTACAAATGAATCTATTTCAGGCTTGTCAGCAGATATTTGATTCAACCATACACAGAAGAATATGCAGCCTGCACTGGAAGAATAAGAAGGAGTTACTTGGCATGTTTTTTTAAATTTTCATATGTATAAGACAATAAATATTGCAGTAAAATTACAAGAGGTTTTGGACTTAACTTTTTTTCCGCTTTTGTATTTTTATTCCACAAAAATCCTAAACTATAGTTTTCCACTTTCCTATGGAAGTCACCAAAATAACTGCAGTTGTCCTCAAGTGCGGTACTGAGCATAAATTAGACATTTCCAGAACATTATAACAGAAATCAAGTCTTGTAGCTGAGGAGTTATTTAAAAACATTAAAACACTATTTTGTTTCAATGACACATTTAGATGGCTGTTAAGTTTTAAGAGGACGACATCCTGCAAAAAATATAGGATACTTGAATACATTATATTTTTGCACATCCACAAGCTTTGCATTGCACCATCATATTTTTGTTTTTGAGAGTGCTGAGAGGTAAAGGAGCATGGGAGCTGGAATTTCATCAACAGTGAAGTTTCTAAATGTGACTCTATTGCAGAAGCAACTCAGCTAAATAACCTTAGTGACAACCTGCTGGGCAAACACTCTTTAGGAGGCCTGATTCTCATTTATACTAAGGCCCTTTTCTCGCAGGGCTATGGTTTGGGAATTTTAAGACATGGTAAGAACAATTTTAAAGACACTTTACATACCCAGGAAAAAATCAAGAGGGCTAGAGACATGAAAATTAAGGTCCAAGCATTCTGAGTCTACTCATTTGTCACGACATCCCTGATAGAGCAAGCAATTGCTTTTTAAATAAAATATATCAAAAGTTTTGATTTCTAAAGCATATTGCATCAATGAAAATCTAGAAAGGAAAATGAAAGAAAAATCTATAGAAAATCTACATCTACTTCTTTTTAGACCAGATGATTAACCTATAAAACAAGTGGAGGTCTTTTGAAATTGGAGCTCTGTTATATCCTTCTCTCATCCAATGGTTAACCTTCTAGCTCAATAAATATACATTTGGTATCTAATAGAACACACTTTGCTTCATCTTGTAAAACTCGTGTAAAAATAAGTTTAGAAGGGTACAAACAGGGAGTAGTACAATGAGGCCTTTTACCAGCTTCTGTTTCTGCTCTTCGTGCTCTACTCCTCACATATCTTCTGATGCATTATACATCCTCTTCCACAGAGGATCTGCATTATCTGTGACTATTTTATCTCTTATTCAGATGTTTACCTATTTATTTCTAATATTTTGTATTTTGTCTTAGTTAGCTAGTTAGTTAGTTAGTTAGTTTATATTTTTTGTTTGTTTTGAGAGGGGTGGGGAAGGGGAGGGGGCGTATTAATCATCAGTGAAGAACACTAACCAGGTTTTCTGAATCAGTGTTTTTTAAGCATCAGTAGCTGATTAGATGACAATCACAAAGATCTCATCAGTTCAACAGCTATTGAATTATGAATGAGAGTATTTACTGATACCTTTTCACCATAAAATATTATTTTTTGCATTCAAGATTGAGAAAAAAAACTTTTCTCATTTTTGACACCAGAGAATTATAGAAGTATATGCTTCTATAATTTAAAGGGAAATTTTTGCAAGCAACATTAGAAAATTAGAACAGTTTGAGAGAATTAATGCTCTTTGAGGTAGTCACAAAATTAAACAGAACAGAATAAACCAGAAAAGATTAGAACAGTAGAAAACAGAATGAGCTAGGAGATAAATTCATGGAAGAGTTTTTAATTTGCTACATTTCAAAAGGAAGATCACAGTCTAAGAGCTTGGTGGAAATCCAATGCCAGTTGTTTAAATAAATGCATGAAAAGCTGTAAGGCCTTTGGAGTGTAGTCATTTATTCATACCATAATTGTTTTATTCAGCCAAATATTCATGCACGTTGTTTCATACAGTGTTTTATGAAAGACAAAACTACAGCAAGCGGAAGTGGCAAACTGAGACCCAGTTTCCTATATCGAAAGATATTTATAAGTTTAAATGAAGAGGTAAAAGTGGTTTCCTCTCTTTTGAAGGAGAAAGTCATTATTGACTAAGAACTTAATAAAAAATGATGAACCAAATATGTTAGGATTTTCCAAATCCTATGAGTCGATCCTCATGAAGATAGCAGAGCTTAGACCTCTTCAGACTTTGAGAATTTCTATGCAACTGATCAGCCTAATGTAAAGTTCAAATAAATAAAAAAAAAGATATACTTTGAAATATTGATTGCCATAATCAGAGAAATTAAACAGATTTCTCAAGATGACTGAAAGACACATCAAAGAATTATAATCAGAAAAAAACATTATTTATGACTTATCTTAATGCAACTTATGCAAGTAAACTAGGCTTTTAATGCAATATCTTAGAAAATTAAATAAGGCAGAAATACCTTATGTGCAATACTGTCAAATAGTACAAGAACAATCTCATAAAATAACAGATACAATATATGTATGTTACATACAGTATAGAGGTATATCACCTTGTTCATATCATGAATAGGTCAGAAATAATTTTGTATAAAAGAAACGTGTTTATGAGTGTGATAGAAACTGTAGATTGTGGGGGGAAAAAATACGCAAAATATGAATGAAGATAGTAAATAACCTTAAGGACAAGCACTAAAGGAAAAATAACAAAATGCTATTTGCAGTGGTAGCAGCCCAAATAGCTGTCTTGGAATAGTTCCATGTTGGTTCTCTTGACCATTAATTCAATATTTGTATGATCTCATTGTTAACCATTCCACCTTCATAAATCCTTTAAAATTAACATGATGAGGCAAAAGGTTTTATGAGGAATACATAATTTCCAATAATATTCTTTAAATTTTTTCCAACCTCTTTAGACCTTTTTTTTTTTTTAGACCTGAAATTATTTCCTTTTATTTATTGTCAAATCACTTAAAATGAGTTTTGTGCAAATATCGTTTTAGTTCAATAATTATTCTCATAGGAAAGAATAATGGGCATTATTAGTTCTCTTAAATCTCAACGTAGATTTCATTTTAACAGGGAATATTTTGTCTCCCTAATATTTGAAAGTAACAGCTGTGTACATCCCAGCAGTTTATCCATAACTGGCTAACTCAGTTAAAATTAAAAAGTTTGGAAACTTTTCTGAACTGACCTCAGCCTTTCTCTGCCCTGCAGATATCAGTTAATGAAACTTAGAACAGCCCCAGGCTGAAGGTGGTGTGCAAATTGGAGCAGCTCTGGGCATGATGACTCTGAAAACCTGCTGTTTTATCATGGTTTCCTCCGTTTCCTCAGGAGACAGGCACTTGTGGACAGTCTGTGAGAGAAATTGGAAGCTGCTAACAGAAGATTATATACACTATGTGTTTTGTAACTTGCTCAGACACTTTCTGTAACAGTATATATTGGGTTACTTTAAATGGAAGCTCTTTGATTATGATTAAATACATAAGGAGAGAAGGAATAGCCCTGGAGAAACAGTTAGTGAAGATAGGCTGAAGAAGAGAACATCATAGTTTTAAAATAATTGAACATAACCTGAGGAAGACCAATATCTTCATTCACATGACTCAAAAAGTTCAGCCTACTCACATTACTGATAGACATTCTCATAGACTTTCACATTTTACTTCTTTGCTTTCTCCTACCAATTTCAAATAAATGTTATTTTTCTTAAAAAACACCTCATTTATATTTTGCAATCTCAAACTCTCTAAAAGACAGAAGATGCGTGTGCTCAGCCACTAATTAATATGCAATTGTGGTAAGCAATGGCTAGGAGAACTGTGGAATTCTACGCTGGATTATGTACAGGCCAAAGACACAGGACCATAAAAATAGAGTTAGGGAAGAAGATGGAAGACAGGAATTAGGGGAAGTACAGCAAGTGATATGAATCAGCAAATGCAGAGAATTTTCTTTTTTTGCCTTCCTAGGCAGAGCAGTTCCTGTGATCAGTGTATTTTCTCTCCAACAGGATTGTGAGATGAACCACTGAAGTGGTAATTCGTGGAAAGCACCCATGAAAATACCTAATCAAACTTTATGTCTTCTTAAGAGCAAGGTTATTAACTATTTCCTGTTTATCCTCTATAATCAAGCAGGGGATCACTGCTAAATTTTCAGTGTTGGAATTATTTGGGGTGATTGTGGAAATGCAGGACAGTTGCTAATATCAGATATTAGCTAAAAAATAAGACATTCTGACAGCTAGTTTGAAAGACGATCTATCCTTATCACAAGTTTTTGTGAGTTTTTGAAGGAAAGACAAGGTAATTCTGGATCATGTTGATGATTGCAAGGGACAAAAAAAAAACCTGCAAGAAGAGTTTTACAACATAAAAGTTTTAAACTCGTGAACACAGGACCAAAGAAAGACTTTTGCTAGAAGAGAATTCTGGAAGTCACCTGCTTCAAATTTCCCAGAGCTCGGAAAGCTTCAAAATTAGACCAGACACTAAAAAGCCTTCCACAGGTTTACACTGAAAGTTTTCAGGGCTTGTGATCCTCCAGCTGCTCTAGGAAATCTGCTCCAATGCTTAAGAACTGACAAGGGGAGGAATTTTTTCCTTATGCCCAATTGTGCTTTGTTGTGCTGTAACTTGTGACTACTGCACTCCATTCTCTTACTGTGCTCCAAAACCAAATCTGGTTCCATGTTTTGTAAAAATTCTCTTTTAAATAGCTAAATATTTCTATTAGTTTAATAGAAGTATAATTAACTCCTATACTATTTGTCTTTTTCTCATCCAAGCCAAAACATTTTGATCGATTTATTTTGATTCTTAGGTTATGTGTTGCAGCTCCCTAATCATCTTGGTGACCCATCACTCAAATCACTCTAGATTTTTATATTTCTTTTGTCCAGTAGCCTCAAAACTGGATAAACTATTCAGGAGCAAGACAGAAGTGGAAAACAGAGGTGAGTAAGCACAATCTGGATTTTTGGGCTACTTTCTGGCTAATTGAATTGTGTTTCAATGGAAATGTTTTGGTAGTGAGGGGGAGCTGCAGAGGTGGCTTCTGTGAGAGGTTAATAAAAACTTGTCGCATCTGACAGAGTAGTGCCAGCCAAGATGGACCCACTGCAGACCAAGGCTGAGCCTGTGACAGGGGCAGTGCCTCAGGGATAACAAGTTAAGGTGGGAAAATTACTGTGCAGAAGGAACTGCAGTCAGAAAAGAGAGGATTGGGAATATGCGAGAGAAAAGCAAGGTCACAGAAGAACGGTAGGGAGGAGGTGCTCCAGGCACCAGAGGTGAGTTTCCCCTGCAGCCCATGGTGAAGACCATGGTGAGGAACTGTGCCCCTGCAGCCCATGGGGGGTCACAGGGAGCAGCGATCCACCTGCAGCCCACTGAGCAGTCCCACGAAGGAGAAAAT
This sequence comes from Sialia sialis, assembly GCA_009812075.1. Taxonomy (NCBI): domain Eukaryota; kingdom Metazoa; phylum Chordata; class Aves; order Passeriformes; family Turdidae; genus Sialia; species Sialia sialis. Next base: position 3,326,703 of record VRYO01001269.1, on the reverse strand, counting down.
GGATCTTGAAGGAGGTTGTCACCCTACGGGAATCCCATGCTGGATTTGACTCCGGGCAGGACCTGTGACCTCGTCATGGACAAAAGACCCTATGCTGGAGCAGCTTTGCTGGCAGGACTTGTGACCCTGTGGAGTCTGTGACCTGGTTTTGACTCTGTCCCTGAAGGGCTGCACCCCATGGAAGGGACCCAGGTTGTGCAGTTAACTTTGGGAAGGTCTCACCTTACAGAAGTTCACAGAGGACTCTCTCTGTGCTCTGGAGTAGGGGATAAGTGGGAGGACTTCTTACCCTGAGGAGGAAGAAATGTCAGCAAATTCTTGTGAATAGACTGCCACCCATACCTCCTGTTCCCCTGCCCTGCTGGAGAGGAGAATGTGGAGAGTTCAGTATCAAAATGGAGCCTGGAAAGAAGGGAGAAGTGGGGGAAAGGTGTTATTAAGGTTTCATTTTATTTCTCATTATATGATCATGATTGAATTGGAAGAAAATTAAATTAATTCCACTAAGTCAAGGGATTTTTACTTGTTATGGTAATTTGTGAGCGATCTCTCCCCATCCTTGTAAAGACTCATAAGCCTTTTTGTTATGTTTTCTATCTCCTGTCCAGTTGAGGCAGGAAGTGGTAGAGCAGCTTTGGTAGGTACCTGGTGTCAGGTCCGAGCCAACCCATCACACTGATGCAGCCCTGGCAGTATGATTAACCTTGATCACTGTAGAATACACTGGACATAAACATTCATCTTATCCACCAAGGATCCCAGGAACCTGCCTGCAAGATTGCTCTTTCTCTTTACAGGTGCATGCATTTGTTTCATCAGCTTCATGGAGATCCACTTGTTCTGTTCCTCTATTGCCTAACCCTGTTCAAATCACACAGCTCATACAAAAATAACTGGGACAGCATGCTAATCAGTTCTTAAGTTTCACATAATGGAGTACATTGGAATATTAGTGCTGCAGATTTCTCCATAAAATAAGTTAAATCTGTACTTTGAATCCAGATGTACTCGGTCAAAGCAGCAGCAGTTTTTCATTTAACATTCAAATATTAAATACATGACTGAGTACCTTTTTTTTTTTTTTTTTTTTTTTTACCTTTTAAGTCCTCTGCTCCTCTAGAGGTCTGTGAAAATGAAATATTACCTGGTTTAATAGATTTCAATCTCCTGTGTCATCTGCTTGAGTGACATTTTGGAGCCTGTTAAAAGAGATTTGGGATTGCACAGAAGGAAGGTAGAGAAGAAGAGCACTAAAGGTTTCCTTTCAGTTCTGATTTCTAGGTTATAGAATGAGACGTTGTTATTTCCTTGGTTGTCATGGTGTGTTGGTACAGCATATCCCACCCCTGACATGTAAATTGTGCAGACTGGTATGCATTCTCACTTAAGCAGTAAAAGCAAACAAATAAGGAACACAAATGAGACAGAAATGAAAAAGAAACAAAGTGGCAAAGAAAACTGCTGTGCAGTTTGGACGTTTGCCTCATTTTGCTAGAAACTGTCTTCACTGACAACTCAATCTCTTTGTTCTCAAGGTATCCTGCTGTTTCAACTATAAAGCTAGAAGATACTCTGTTCCACTTTTCTTTCTTTTTCCTCTTATTTTATCCAAATAAAACTCAATAAATTCTTCACAAAGATTAGCATAATTGTATCAGTTAATATTACATAGGACAATAAAGGCTTCATTTGACAGATATTCTTTTTAAGTTGGTAGAATCTGCATATACTTTCTTCATTAGTGTTGAAAACATTTGCTGAGATAATGCATGATTTATACAAACTCTTATTTATTAGAATATGAATGATCTGTTAGGAGAAGCAGAGGTTTTTTTTATTATTATTGTTTTGTCAGAAGTAAGATTAAAAATACAATGAAGAATGGCTACCAATACAGAAAGTAAATGTTTTTACATTTCCATAAATGTTGTTTGTTAATAAGTTTTATGTCTCTCTAATAGCATTTCCATTGTCCCAAATAAAACAATTAGGGAAATCTTTGCTTCTGAGATCTTTATTATTTTTCATGGCATACTGGGCACACACATATTTCCAGGCAGAGCCTGTTACACTGTTCTGGGAGATATATTTTACTGAATCAATATCCCGCCATGCATGCAGAATAAAATATCTGGGGGAGGATAATGAAAACATTTCCATTTACATGATGAAGTAAAAAAGATTTCCAGCAGAGAAGAGAGAACCTACTTAAGTTATAGATACTCCACATTTGGATGTAAACAAATTAATATGGGAAATAAAGGTACATATTAAAGCGTGGTTGACAGCTTGATATTTTATTTCTGCAAGCTACTATCTAATAGCAAAAATATATTCTCCTTATTTATTCCCCCTCATAGGATAACATTTGTGAATATTAATTTAAACATCACAAAAAGCAATAAGTACTATATTACTAGGATAAAAAAAGGACATTTAAGTAAGTCATTTCATGAACAACAGGGTCGATAAAACTTGGATTTCAAAGCCAGTGCTCCCCAGATAGGCTGGGTGTTTGTATGCAACGAAGGGCTTTGATCTTGAGTACTTCTCTGCAGATTATCTAGTTCCTGGGCTTGGTCTTGCAATGAAGAAAATAGTTCTGCTAAATCAAAATCTGGGGGAGATTTCTGGGACCGGTGCAGATGCTGTTCCAGGTAAACAATAAGGAAGGACACAATGCCAGATTTCGCTTCCCCCACCTTATAATGATTTTCAGAACTGTTCAGAAGAAAAAAAATGATGCAAAAGCCAAAAAACACCAGATCATAATCCAGACTTTTGTCATCCTGCCAGTTCATATGTAGAAATCTCCATTCAAGAAAGGATAGATCAAAATAATTTGCCCAACAATTGCTCTTCAAGAGGAAAAAAAGGCAGCACAGAAATTTCTTCAGTGGCATATCTGTAAGCAAGATTTTTAAAAGCTAAGAAGGACAATATTTATTTTCTGCCTTAGAAACATTCTTAGACAGGTTTGTATAAAGTGGTCTACAGTGATTGATTTATCATTGTTGTATGTAGAAAAAATAAAATTAATATATGTAAATTTCATCAGTGTTACATACCAGCTTGTTATCAGTTTATCATGTCAGCACAGACATAAAAAAACCCAAAATATTTATTCAGTGCTTGACATGGTGGAATTTTACATAAGCAAGATCACATAAAATTGTCTCTGGAAATTTGGTTTCCCTAAATATTTTCTATTTTTTTAGACTGCAAAAACTATGGAACATAATTAAATTGTTGTCATGGTCAATACCAGCCTTGACTCCTTCAAACAACATTTCACCAACTGCACCCATCTCAGACAAGGTCATCTTATCACTGCTACATTGTAGGTTAACTTTAGAATGAGACAAATCAAAAACTCCAGAAAGTACCTGGTCCACCTTTTGTTGTGATGTGCTCATCTTTCTGTACTGTCTATGAAATTAACTTATAGTGCATACCTTAATATTTTAATCTCATTTTTCCAATGCAGAGAAGTTCACAGAGACTAACAAAGAAACTGTATCTAATGGAAGACTCAAAAAGCTTGATTCTATGTGCTTCATAACTGAGATCTAATTTGTCAAGAGTACTTTAGTTTTTTCCAGTGGAGGTTCTCTTCTGAACCACATCTGTCCCTGTTCTACCTTCACAGTCTGTCTCTGTCCGTTCTTCTGTCTCATCTGTATCAGATTATACAACTAAATGATTTCTATATTGCAGGAATGAGGTATCAAGTTGACACAGAATGATCTCTTTGTTTGGTTTTCAGTATTAATGAGTCCTTCAAATTAAAATTCAGAAAACAATTTCTACAGCATTTGAAAATCATTGCTTGCATACGTCATTACATCTGTTAAACAGTAAGTGGTGATGGAAGCCATTTGATCAGCTATTTTAAGTTATAACGAATATAGCTCTGCACTTTCCATTATAAAGAATAATCCTGTTCTTAAAAAGGGAAAAGAATAAAATAACATGGAAAATCTTTTCTTTCACTTAGTCTGTGACAGCCTTGAAGGCAGGGTGACGAACCACAATACCTGCTATTGTAAAGCAAGACATGCAGTTTCCTTAAAACATAAATGAAACCATAATGACTATATGACTAAATTGAGCTAAAATTAAATTCTGGACAACTTTTAAATTATTTTTCAATCTATGTTAATGGAGAATTAAACATTGACTCTGGCATTTTTCCTACAAATTACAAAGATTTCTCCATGAACAAGTGCTAGATTTTGCTTTATTGCACCTGCTCAATATTTATAAGAGGAGAGAATGGCATTAACTCACTGGCAACTTCAGAGAACTTCAGAGAGCTATCACAGAGGGATATGACATCATTGCTCAGGGTGGGTGACATGGTTTAAATTAAACCTCAGCATAGAGGGAAGAAACGAAAACTTGAAATTTCCAAATGACACGGGGCCAAATTCCTCCTTTCATTCCGTGCCTAACACAGCCAAGAAAAACTAAACAGACACTTTTCAAGCTATCTTTAGCAACTTTGTTGAAGCCAAGTTCAGGCTGAAAGACATTTATAAATGCTGTAGATAGCATGTTAAAAGTATAAAATAAATGCAGTATAAGTGGAAATAAACTATTACTACATACATTCACACATGAGGTGACTTAATTTGTTCTGAATGCTTATTTGTGCCTTTGTAATGTTTCAATATTTTGGGTTAATTAGTTGCATCCATTAGCTCAATAAAATTCGAAGTGTATTTATTTTGAGGTGTAAAACATACATTAAAAATTTTCAAAATATATCGAAAAGTATAGTGTGAGGCCAGATGTGACAGCTGTGATGGATCTCTGCTGATTGCCTCTTCTGTGGGACCCTGTACAGCACCCCTCAGTGTGAAGAATCCCAACGTGCCTTTGCATGAGAAAACAAAACTCAGTATTCTGATGCTCTGATGTCAGATGATCTGACAGGTTTGTCAAGGAGGAAGAGGGTTGTAGAAATCAAAAAAAGCCATAATTTATCAGACTCCCTTTTATTTTTGTCATTTCCCTAAATAACATTCCAGATAAAAATGAACTCTGTTCAAATACAGCAGCATGCCCATGACTGAAATATAAACTCTTTGAGGAATAGTTGAGGTTCCACTGTACTGTATAACCAACTGCTGATTCCTTCTCACCTCCTTCTTTCATTTGATATTTCTTCTGCATGCACTATGGCGAGCTGCTGTGCTGTTTTCTGATGTAGAGCTGCTGGCAAAGAAATAGCACATTTTTGCCCTTTAAAATTTATAATGTTCCCACTGATTTAAAGATCTATATTAAGTACAATCGACTGTTACAATAAGTGTTTTAAACATACTTGAATGTATTGGTTTTTATTAGGTATTACTTTAATCTTTTGGAGCACTAAATGAGTCACATTTCATAATAGATCAATTAAGTGTGCAGCCAGTATCTAAATAAAAAAATGGTTGTGCCTTTCAAACCCATGCTTTTTATAACTTTAGATGTGTTCTCTCCAGATGTAGCTTACCAGCATGAAGAAGGAATATTACATTAATGTATAAACAGGAGGGGAAATATAAAAAGCCCTTGCCTTTCAAAAGTGACTAAATAAAAATTGATGCCAGAACATCGAACTACATTGCAGAATGTTTTTTCTACTAGAACTCAGTTTTCCATATGGCCTTTTGATATTTCTTGTCATGTAAGTTATAACTCTAATTCTAGATAATTATTTTCTTGTCTCTCTGATACTCAGTTAAAATAGTTACTTCAGTATTTATATTCCAGTATTATCAATTCAATATGAGTAATTGCTACATCTGTAAAATAATATGGCCTCTTTTAAGGCCATGTATCGGGAATTTATTTTTATATGAGTATGTATGAGTAAACCTAAGAAGCCATCAGCACGCTTTTTTCCATGGGCTTTGTTCCTCTTCTACTTTATTTTGCAACAGTGTTCCTTAACAAAATAGGCTTATTTTGATTATGGAAAACGGTACTGCTGAAACATAACACCTCCTTCTACCTGAAGAGGGGCCTAATTTACCCTCCAGGTAGATCATAGATAGGAACAAATAAAAATAATACAAATGCAATTTTATGAAAACAAACAATATGAAGTAAAAATAAAATATTCAAGAGATAATTTATTTTCTGAAATTTTCTAAATTACTGTTTTCTTACTATAACATTTTGATTATTTTAAATATTTGGGGACAAATAAAAGGTATTATTACCCACTGGAATTTCCCATCAGCTGGACAATTGCTCTCATTTTCAGGACACATTATATCTAGACAATCTATATTTCCATAGGCATTATGAGAAGCAAAGTAAATATTTGCCTTTAAAAAAATCTCCTAACAATCATACATTAATATTATCATAGCAAATTGAGGATAACTGCTGCTAATGAGCAAGATCTTAAGGTGGAGTAAGTCAGCAGAGTTCTGTTAGAACAAATGGCACTATGCCAACTTACACTAATTATGCACTCATTAAGATTAGAGGTAATATATAAAATGGCATATCTTAAAAACAGTCAAACTTTCAGTAAATAATTTTAAATTTATTTACATATTCTGGTAACAATAAGAAACCTATGGTGTAATCTTTTAGAGTAAATCTTTCCATGCAAGCTTGTCTAGCCTTTGCCTCCACTACTGATGACCCAACATTTAATAAATCAATTTCTCTTTGAATCTTATTAATGTATGTGAACAAATAATTACTTATTTTCATGGAACTGTTCTCAAAGTGTAATCTATTCTTGAATGTTGTCTCTGTTGTTGCAAAAGTTAGAATATACTAGAGTAGTTTCTTTCTTGCCTCCCAATTAAAGATACTTCTATCTTGTTCTTTCCACAAAACTGAATTAGCAGTCTTGATAAGAAATAAAGCATACTTCACACTAAGAGCCCATTTCACTGTCAGTTGCCAAATAAAAGAAGATATTTTCCACCTGAGAATGAAAGTCCTGATGATCCAATTGCCTCTCTCTGACAGACCACATTTGTTTTCAGGACTGCAATATAAGTGTGAATATTACTTTATGTACAGGTCATGAGTCCATTGCCTGAAGTCTTGACAGATTTGAAAGAAAAAGGGATGTGGTCTAATGAAAACAAAAAACTTGAAGAAGAATGTTGGTCACTCACTTTTGAGCTTTGGAGGAAGATGATTGTGACTGAGTATTGGGAGCTGCATCATTTTAATGATAATGCAGTCAAAGATAGGCTGATGGGAAAACTAATCACTGGAAAATACTTATATAAAAAACAGCTCAAAAAAACCCAAGCCAGATTTAGCAAGTAGATAAATAAGGCAAGGAAAAGGAAAACAAGCATTTAAAGAAACATGTTGAAGTTTTTTTCCTTTTCCAGTAAATGGTGAAAAGAGAATATGTGATTAACTGAAAAACAACAAATCCCAAAATAAATATATTTTTTTCTCTTGTAATGAACAAAAGGCAGACTTTGCTAGGTCATCACATAATCTGAGCTTCACATTTAGAAGAAATTAAAGAATGCTCCTCAGTTTTCTTCATAAAATAGTAGTCTGAATTAATGGAAAGAGATAAATATTAAATTTTAAATGTATGTGAGTGAGGTGAGAGAAAGAGAAAGAAGATAATAGGAGGAGTTTGCCATCAGTGTTATTCCAATGACAAATTTTTTTCTATACATTGAACCATATTGCCTCAAGCTAGGCTCTTTCTCCAGCCAGACTGAGATATTACTGGAATTCACTGCAGAATTTTTGCTAAACAGTCCTGATAATTTCTCTTTTAACACAAGAAGAATCTGCCAGTGAAATGAAGAAGCAAAGTAATAAAATGTATTTTTGGCATAATATATAAATCAACAAAAGAAACCAGTCCTATAGTACTCAGCAATAGCAATATTTACTAGGAGAGGTGCAGGAAAATTGAGACAAACCCTGAATTTTAAGTGAAGCTGTGTGTTAAATAACACAAGTTTTTGGTTGTCTTTGTTGAGAACATATATGTGCCTGTCATTCAAAGCAAGATTTTCTACTTCTTGTTTGCACATTGCTTCTTAACAGGACCCTTGTCCCTTAATCCAACTGAAATAATAGCAGAAAGTAGTCCATCAGTTTCTGTCAGATGTGATCCAGCTTTAGCAAAAAGCCAGTAAAATTTTAAAGGTGAGTTGTATTTCAGAAATACTACTCTCAAAAATACCATTCCAATGGTATTTATGTGCCACACTGTGGTATGCAAAGTAGTCATTAACAGAAAAGTTCAGGAAGTGCTTCTGATAAAATAGTTCATGATTCCGCTCTAGGGAAGGAGTTCCCAAACAGGGAAATACAGGCAAGGGATATGCTAGGCTAGTAAGCTTTGCAGAATATGAGTACCCCCTAGGAAATGAAAATAAGTCAGTATCAGCCTTGGACTCCCAAAGTGCAGACATTTCTAATGTGCACTTTAAATGCTCTAAAGCGCTTGAGAATGATTTAATTAGTGGAGATTTTAACTTTACTCTGTCGTATATAATATCCATGGCTGCATACAGGGTTTTGAAATAGGTAGGTAATGTTATGCATGAAGGAAGGAATTTCTGAAGTGCATCTGTCCCTGGGGCAGAGTGCAAGGATGTTCTAAACCCAAACTGACTGTGAAAAACAAGAGAAATGAAATAATATATAGGAAATATGTATTGTGGCACTGAAACCAAAAATGCTGTCTGGCTAGTTGTTCTTCTCTACTTGTCATGTCAGAGGTTTGAACAATTGTCCACACTAAAATTAAACTGTGACTGAATGGAATGAATATTGCTGCATAACAAACATCATATTTTATATTTCCGATGCCAAGCCTATTAATGCTTTTGCCCATTCCCTCTTCATCTATGTCCCCATTTTCTCAGCAGTACATTCTCACTTGCTAATGTGTTCGACATTTCACAGTGAGCAACACATGCTTGTATTTCCTAAATGAAATACACATCTGATATGGAAGGGCTGCTATCTATATAGAGAGAACTTGCTCCTCACAAAGCCGTGTATCTGACCAGTCACAAATATTCATAAAAATTAATGTAAATTTAACAGACCTTTAACAGAGTTAATGTCACCTTCTCTAGTTACAACTTCCTTTTTGGACATAGACCTGACTCCTTCCAGTATCACATTTCTTTAGACGAGGGAAAACACTTGATTTTTCATTTGTGTCAGTAATCTGAAAAATATATTCCTGTGATCCACTTTGGCACTTCTGTTCCAAGAACTACCTGATCCTCACCTGAATACTATTTGCAGGAGTAAGAAGCCAGCTTGCCCACAGCTGACTTTTAATGAAAGAATAAATATCATCCTTCCTGATTCATTCTGTCTAAACAATCTTTCTTTAGTTAACACACTTTATAAATTAAATTCAGAAATTGAATGTAATCCCAAATGCCACCTTTTAGCAATTTCTAAAAGACATCCAATGCTCAAATATTTTTTTGCTTATCTGTTTGAAATATCCACATATGGGTCAGACTCTCAATTTACCAAAATTAACTGTATTAAACAAAGCTGCACCTATTTGAACTCAAATCCTAGCACAGTGAAGAGCTGAAGAACCCTTTTCCCAGCTTTCTATTTTATATAGTTTACTTTTATTTGAAAAGTGGCAGTATTTGTTTCTGGGCATAATTAAGAACATAATTAAGAGAGGTCTAACAACAATTGCCCTATTTTGTCCTACTACTTACTGTGCATGATGTCATATTTTTATAGGCACCTTGACATTTGCATGAAACATTTTAATCTTCTGCCAGACCTTGTAGCAATGGATCAAGGACAGTAAATGGTCTGTATTAGGCAGCATGGCATTAATGAATAAGGGAGATTCTTTCATTAAATCCAGTAAAGGACATATATGCAGTAAATCAGAAAGCTAGTTTTTACATGCTTTTCTGTAATGCACTGGAATCCTGCATGTTGGCAAGAGGTATTTTTGTTCCCTCCTGATTTCATATTCTGAAGGTTTACAGTCCATTTCTATACATTTCTGTAAAATTGTAGCTTTCATTCTTTGTTCCATTTCAACTTTCTTAAACATTAATAAAAAAATTAGAAGCAACTGAGAGTAGAGCATAAAGAATGAGTAAGATGCTGAGAAAGCAGTCTTATGATAAAAGAAAACAACTGAAAAAGAGCTGAAGCTGGGCTTGTGCAATCTAAATACATAATGGTGGGTATATGATAACCTTTGATAAATAACAACCATATATGATTACCTTGTGTAAGCATTTGAAGAGCAGAAACACAAAAGGCAAAGAACAATCGCTTATCCTTTTGAGCCGGATTGAAATGAAAAATATTCAATTTTATCTTAAGAAGTCACTAAAGATCTTGGAATTTGTATTTTTAATACCAAAATATTTCTATTTAATTGAAATTATACTGAATTTAGTGTATTCATAATGTATTATAACAATGGATAAACTTTTATAAGACATTTATTTTGATAAAATATAGACTAGCATGATAAATGGCATATTCTTTTTATAGATTCCCTGTAACCACTGATTTATCTTTATATAAAGAAAAATAAAACTTTAAAGAAAATCTCTTTAGCTAAAGGATGTAAAAAGAATTCCTCTTTAGCAAAAGGATATAAAAAGAATAATTGTGTAGTGTAAAATGTGCCTGATTCATCAATTCAAATATTAATTTTGAAGCCATATGGGTAAAGAAGTCTCATGTTTTGGAATGAAAATGCAGGTTTTGGAATGTCAAAGGGTTTTTTTGCAGCACAGAGTATAAACATATATTTGGTTACCCTCCGTAAATTTAAATGCATGATAGAGATAGAGTTATTTAACAGCGTGGTAGTATTGACTACGTCTAAAAGACATTTAAGTATAGCCCACATTCTTTCATAAGGAGTAACCATAGAAGATTTCAAACCTTTAAGAGATGCCTATAAAAAATCTTCTGAATTCATATTATAGAGTCTGCTTGGACATGACATGACAGTTGTCCAAGCAGCACAGAAATTCTGCAGAAACCAGACACTACTGTGGAAAACACAGTAACCTAGAAACACCGAGAAAAATAGCTAAATAGGCAACCACAAATATGTATATGCAGAACAGGATAGCCAGTCTTAATGTATTAGATCATTATGGGTATCATCAAGTTAGAATTGCAGATATTTTAGGTCCAATGCCATCAAAGCCTTCAAGTGGTACTGATATGTTATAATAAAGCACTGTAGCTGCAGCTGTTCAGAATACCATCGTGCAGTAACAGTCTCCACTGTGATGTAGGTCCTTTGTGCATGGAAGTCCTTACAAAGAGGGTTTATAATCTGAAATCTAAATTCTTTTCATACTTGCGCTCTGTCAAGTCCAATTGACTTCTCAGAAGGCAGAAGTTTTTACAGTTATCAAAAAAGGATTGGATCCCAATAGTTTGACATATATTCTGTCAAGTCCTCTTTTCTGTCTTCTATGAAGGCAGGGAAGGAAAGAAAAAAACATTCATATTCTACTTCTTTTTAATGGCTTGAATTGTTATCATTAGACAATTTTCACTTCCAGAAGAAATATAATATGCAGTCATTTCCAAACTAGTAGCTAGTGGCTAGTAGAAATATAACATGTTACAATAACTCTTTTTGTTAGGACTACAGTAATTTCACTATTATAAGCTGCACCTTTTTCATTGAAAAATCCAGCCTACCCCAGTAGTGCGGCTTATATTCAGGTGCGGCTTATCTATGGACAAAGCCCATGATCTACCTGGCTACCGGGAGGTGTGGCTTACAATCAGGTGCGGCTTATAATTGTGAAATTATTGTACTTACTTTATTGCAAGTGTTATTTTGCATGCATTATTGCTGAGGAAGCTGATTCATGGACATGGCTTGTTTCACAGCTGATGACAAAAAGATCAATATAATCAATAAATAAATAAAACTACAACGCCATTAGATAAATTGTTCTCTGTTTTTCAATCTCAAACACTTTAAAATCTATTTTCCTTATGCACTTACATGAATAAAAACTTTGGATATGAGACCCCAACTACATTTCTCTGCTTACAAGATCTTTTTTGATCAATCATTCTCTTTTAAGATCTGCTCAGAATCAAAATCTAATTGAAAACTTGTGAGATGCAAAAAGGTCACATAGCATAGCAACCTCTTGAAAGAGTTGTCCTTCTCCTGTGAAAAGAAGAAATTAATTTTAAGTCTTCTTATATTAGTTTACTGTATTCATGTTGCCAGGAAGAAAACATAATTATGTTCAGAAGTAATCCAATGAATCTGATCCTTTTCATATCTTCAAAACAGAGAAGAGAGTTACCATTGAAAACAAGGAAATGATCCGAAGGAGCATATCAATTATATTCTATTCTAGCCAGAGATCTGTTCTGCAACAAAATCTGACGTGCTAAGATGAACTTTTTTTAATGAATTTTTCATTAAATTAAGTATTGATAAGAGGGAGCAATTACCAAAAAAAATATCCACAAGTATAGCAGTTTCTAAACTGCCATAGATACACTAAAATTGTATAAGTATTATAGTAAATTATCTTCATTCCTTTTCATCTGTAATAGGACATATACTTTCTAAAATCAATGGCATGACATAGTCTGTGGTGATCCAAAGCTGAATATACCTGCTGAATAAAGCTTAAACAGATATTTACTGCAAAATAATTGTCAAAAAAGAAGGAAAATTATTCCAACTCTATTTTATAGAAATTGACAATTGGAAAAGGTCTAAACCATCTCTTCAAGCAGCTGTCTTCTAGGTTTTCAGGCATTTTATTTTTTTGGTCTGGTGGTTTATCTTATTTCAGTGGTTTTTAAAAGGCTACCTTTGAAAACTTTTGAGGAGGGTTGCTTTTGTTTGCTACAAATAAGTAATAAAAATACACAGAAAACACAAACTAATCTTTTTAATGAAGCAATGAAGGTACATGCTTAACTGAACAGTGATAATTTTGCAATGTGGTTAAAACAGGAAGTCCTAAATAGTTCCTACTAATAAACACAGTAGGGTGGTAATCCAAGAGGGATTTTTTTAAAAAGCCATCCCCATTTGTGAGTTGCAACAAATATTTTTCTAGAACTGTATTTCTACATCTGTCACCATGAAGATATCTTTCTTTGGAATAAAACGACACTCAGAGGATGTTTTATTACCTTTAGTGTTGTTAGGAATTCACATAAGGAGTCTGCAAGTAGCGTGATAAGAATAAGAAAATGTGGTGTAATTCTCTTCAAGATCAATACATTAAACCCATTTTCTTATTAATAATTTCTTATTAATCATATCCTTATTAATCCATTCATTATTCCCTTCATCCATTCCTTATTAATCATATCTGACAAGCTTGGGAGTCTTAGCTTCCTCTGTTAAAAGTATTTCCTTATCTTCATCTACAGTGTTAAAAAGATAGGATCTCCCACCCTACTTCACGTTACTGGGCATGTCTGCCCTGGTGTGCTGACATGATCACGTTCTGCTCTCCATTCCAAAATACTCTTGTACTGCAAGTCATGCAATTACTGCATTTATTATTGTACTGAAACGTTGTAATTGTTGGAGACAAGATTTAGAAACGGGGTATCCCTGTTTATACACCACTGAGCTAATGGCAAAATATCATTTAGATATGTTGTAAATGCTATCTCACCACACAGGAAATCTGCCACAGATATCATCAGAGAAGACTGCTTAGAAATACACAAAATGTAGCTTATGAGCAAAAGTGCACTTCATTTGAGATTAGCAGAGCAACATTTAAATCTAAAGCAGGCTTTTACAAGTGCCATTGCACCTTAGTGAGTATACAATCCAGTGATTCTAGCATACCGCCAGGCTCTGTAGTTAACTTTCTTCTGCAGTCCAAATCTTATTGACTCTTAGAAGAGTTTTTGATGTAATAAGATTGGTAGTTAGACCACCAAAGAGTCCTGACTAATATAATTTTTTTGTGTCTTTCATAAAAAAGACGGCAATGTCTGCAACTACCTCTGTACACTATTCTTCCTTTGTACTTGTTTTTTCTCCACAGGTCACATTTATCTGATAAACCTCACGTATACTAATGGATGGTCTGTCAGTGATAGGATACACACTGAATGGAAGCTTGTTATTATCTATACAACATAGATAAGACCAGAGGAATCCTTTTAAACCATTTTCTGTGGGCCTTCTCATAATTTCCCTGAAGTCACTAAGCTCACAGAAGTGCAATAAGTAAATCCTACACAGAAACTGTTGATAAAGTATTTATGAGAAGGAGGAATGTGCTCCTTCTGTATGAAAGCCAGGGAAGAAGGCTGATTATGCATCAAAATGAGTTGTGGCAAAGCATTTAGGAATAGGCTTGAAAAGAATTGCAAATGTCAGATCAAGATCAAGTCACTTAGAATCCTTATGAAGAACACACAGAAATCCAGCAGATATTATTCCAGACTGTAAAGCTAAATGACAGCCACAACCCCCTTGAATTTTGGCCACAGCACTTCATGGCCTTCTATTGAGGCTACATTTCATCTTTCCCAATCCTCTTGTAAGTGCAGCTGCATAAGGTGTGAATAACCATTCTTTAAGTGTTGCTCACTAATTTCACCCCCAAGGAATGTATTTTATGAAGTTGAACACTGTATCAGAAATGATTGCAGTGCAAAATTTGCTTTTATTGCTATGCTAGCCAGTTCTAAGTAATTTCAATCAGTGTGAGCCAGGAAATCATGAGTTCATCTCAGTTCTGACAATGACTTCTTGTGTGAATTCTGGTATGTCATTCAAATGCTAGTTTTCCAAAGGGACCTCTGAGTTTGGCCACTTTTCATCTTGGGTACGTACTTTCTGAGATTTTCCACAAATCCTGGTTTCATAGAAGTTCTTTTAACTTTTATGCTCACAGGGGTCAAAATTTCACCTCTATGATTTTTGTTTAAGAAAGCTGCATTCCCAGTCTCTGCTGACTTCCTCTGCTCATCAGTTTAGAATATCTACTGCTAGGCCCCAGTCCAGCATTTTATTAACATTTCCATCATGGGGTAAGTAGTTAAAAATAAAATCATCTCTTGTTTTCAGTTACAGTAAGGAAGACAAACATTAAACCCTGTAGCTGGGAAAGCTACCATAAAGTTGCAAGCCAATATTATGTTGAAGGCAGGTGTTTGACTCTTTCCTCATGAGAATTCATCCTTCTCCCTAAATATTTGTGGAAGCCTCATAGACATTTATTGCAAGTAGCAACAATAGCTGAGCTCCCATCACAGATCACAATAGAACTGTGGAATATTCTTTTTATTTTATACCCATAACTAAGACCTGAGGTCACAAACCCAGATTATTTTTTATACACCCCCCCTGTGTGTTTAACTGTGATTAGCTACATATGATTATACCAGGCTATAATAAGTTTTAATGCAATGGCACAGGAAAATGAATATGTAATAGGATTTCTTTTTGTTATGCAGCTTCAGATCTCTGTCTTTGTATTTCTGACTTCATAGCCCATCCAGAAAATTTATTTAAACCCCACTAGAAATTGCAATTTAGAATTTATGTCCCAGGTGATTTGCTGAATAATTACAATCTCTGCACGCCAAAACCACTCAGTTCAACCTTTTAGCTGTTTGGGTATTTTTTTCAAACCAAATGCTGAATGGTGAGTTTTGAACCTAAAAATTTGTTTCTGGTATGTGTTTGTAAACTATTCACTTGAGAGTTAAAGAAAGAGCGTCAAATATGCACCAATCTGGTGCACTGAGATTTAGTTTCTTGGTGTAATATGAACTTTCACAGAAGTGAAAATCCATTTGGTGCCTCCAGCCAGAAATGATCATGCCTCTCTGCTAGCTGCAAATCATTCTGACGTAACTCAGAGGTTTTGTTTTTCAGCCTTGAATGAACACAACCTTGGAGCAGGGGCAAGGTATTTTAAGAGGTTCTGTGTGGTCTTGCATAATATTCTCCTCCACTATGTCTGGTTTCATTGCTGGCATCAGACCATCCAAAAGCAAGGAAGTGTTAGATTCTGGAAATTACTCAGGCATCTAAATTCCATAGCTGAAGTTCTTGGACTCTCCACTCTAAGCACCTTGAAAGGGTGTTTACTCCCTTCCTCAGAGTCAAGTAGGGGCTCTTGTATAAGAATCACTCAAGAAAAATATGAGTTTAGGTATTTCATTCAATAAAATTGTCAAAATTGCCTAAAAAATTCAAGCTATAAAGATGAAACACAAATAAATTAAGTGAGGCAACTAAAAAGTTACTTACATGGTGCCTTTGAATTGAGAATCTCAGGGGAATTATTTTATTATTCTGGTTTCCTATTATTCTTCAAATGTCTTGATAAGGCAAGGACACAACAGCAATCATCAAGACTTGAAATGGCTTTATTTAGATTCATTAGTTTTATTCTTATCTGCTCTCTGCCTAATTTTTGAGGCTACATTTTCTTCATATTTCAGTATGCACCTGTAACGCAACTTTGAATTTCTTTATAAAATTGTGGTTTCTATCCAAATTAAGCAATCAAGCAAAGAAAACAAGTCAACCTCACAGAATATTGTTTTGATTTATGCTGGTCATAAAATATCAATCATAATTTTAAAGCAATTTCATAAGAATGTCATTATAATCACCTTTTAGGAAAGCTGATTCACAATGATGGAAAAATACACGAAGAGATGATAAAACTGTTGTCTATTTGCTTGAAAATTGATAAAAAGCTTTGACAGTCTCTCTGCAATCTCTTTGATTTTTTATTTTATTTTTATAAAGAACTTCAGAATGAAAACTTCATAAATACAAAGATATTATGTGAACTTAAAAACTCAAGCTACTAGTAGGGCAAAATCATTCCCTTCTCTCCCAATGCTATCTTTCTACACAAATGAAACAGCCTTAAAGACACATCTTGAATGTTACAAGCAGAAATATGTTTGCTTTCCAAAAATCCCATATTGCTTCAGCCTTGCCTCATTATGGTAAATCCTTCTTCTGAATACTTTTTGTCAAGCTTTGAAGAATCAGTAAAAGGACTAGAATGTTTTTCTTTTAATCTCTGTAAACGTACAAATTCCATGAAAAACACGTACTGTGAGTTTGACCTGCATCATCTTGCTGAAAATAAGATTTAAAATTTAAAAATCTGCTTTATGGCTGCATTTTTTTGTGATTGTGTGCTCTGTTGGGATGTAGTTTCACTTCTGAACTATTACCCAATTAAAGGATAATAAAATTAAATATCTGCTTCTTGTATCCTTATAAATCTTTCCAATATCCATGTTTTTCATGTTACTTTAAGAAATTAGTGGTATTTGTTAGAATAATACCAACACTAACTGTAGCAAGAAAAAGTATATATCAAAAATCTTTCTGAAATCTATTAGGCATTGAATTTCTTCATTGCTTAGCTGAGTCTCCTGTGTGACAATTATGAGGCACTCTAAAGTAACCAGATTATTGCTGAGGTATTTTTTTACACCATTTAGCACCCAACTATGTGTATTAAAACCATACAATCTTTTAAATAGTTTTCAGAACCCAATATATTTTAACATTTCAATTTTTTTTTCATTTGATTCATAATAATTCTATCCTATGCAGCAGTATCACAAACTCAAATTTGCTGGTAGAACCTCCTAGGGCAGATTCAAAATTCATAGGACATAAATGATCCCATAATGATGAGTTGAGTGTACAAGGAAATCTGTCAAAATGTATATGCTTAGGAGACATTATTTTTTAATAAGTGTAATAACTAATGCATGAATAGCTGTTGCCTTTAGCTCTGGTGGAAGTAGAAATACTAAGTACAGTGTGAAAGAAAAATAAAAAAAAAGCCATACTAAAATAAAGAGAAGATATAAAAAGCCCCCAAAACATATTTATTCAGTCTATAAATCCACCAAGAGAAACAGTAAAAGTGTTTCAAACTAGATTTTCTCAATAAGCTATTTTTATCAGAACATTAAAAAGTACATGACTGAAGTAAGTGCATTCTTTTTCAGACTCTTCCAGCTCAATTAAGCCAAGCTATTTTGGTTCTTTTATAAGTGTCACAGTATCAGACTTGGACTAAAATATTTATAGATTTGGCCTGTGACTTAGGTCACAGTCAAACTGAAATGTTTCACAACCAACATTTCCTCATGATTTTGATTTCAAATAAATAAGAGTAAATAATGCTTTATTTTGTAAACAAAAAATGCATGTGCATTTTGAGATATGGAGCAGATTAGAGCGTGGTAGATATTTCCATGTACTGTGTCTTCCAGAATAAAAGCAAAAAAGCTTTTTTGTATTAGTGTACTGAGTATGAATAATGGGTGATGGCAACAAAACTGTGATGGCAACATTTTGTTTGAATGCATGATGCTAAGAGTACAAAAAGAAGAAAACATTCAACATACATGGAATATTGCTTTTATAGCCATTATGTGTAGATACCATTGGAATATTAACTTCTTGTCAATGGCAGTATTTCTTTTAATGCTAAGGACTGACTTCTAGAGATGCCTTAGTAAGCAAGAAAATTTATGTAATCAATAAAGTTATATAGTTTCACTTTTAGTCTTATGAATTAAAATCGGCTTGCATGTGGAAAAATATTCAGAGTTAATCAAAGTCATAATGCCAGAATTTTTTAATAAGTAGGAAGTACTCTTTGGCTTAAAAGATACAAGAAATATGCAGATCTCTTACATATAATAATCTCCTTTATGATAATATAGATTGCTTGGGTTTTTCTCACCTCCTTGTCTACCTGCAGAGAGATCAAAATTCAAGATTAAGTGGCAAGCATTTGATTTTTGTTTGAGACCCACTGGGGCCCTTAAATGGCTGTGAGCAAAGAGCAGGCAGTGCGAGTTTAAATTCTGTCTCATCATTATTTTTAAGGAAGTGTGTGTTTTGGTTCTTTAAAAGTGGTAAAGAATAAGAAGTTATAATAAAATGTACAGTAATTTCACAATTATAAGCCACACCTTTTTCATTGAAGAATCCAGCCTACCCCAGTAGTGCGGCTTATATTCAGGTGTGGCTTATCTATGGAAAAATCCCAGTGAAATGCCAACCCAGAAGCCAGAGCCGGCCGGGGAGGGTGCCTGGGGCTGCCTTTAAATGCTTCACTGGTCTATGAAAACTGTTTGCAACTTGAGCACCTGACACCAAACCCAGCTGGCAGCGATTCTGTTACTAATTTTTTACTTTGTTACACATGGATCCTCGCTTAAAAAAAAAAAAAAAAAAAAGTGCAGCTTATATTCAGGTGTGGCTTATATATGGACAAATCCCGTGGTCTACCCGGCTACGGGGGCGGGGGGGAGGGGGGTGCAGCTTATAATCAGGTGCAGCTTATAATCATGAAATTACTGTACATTTAAAACAAACAGCATAACCATTCAGGTTTGAGTATCTGGTGATGTACTGATGATAAGATCCCTGAGAGTTATGTACCAATATCTCCTTAGCAAGGTCACTCAGCAAGCACAAAGAATTCAATGAATTGGTTACCATTTTCAAGTGCTGCTCAGCATATTTCATGTGTGAAAGAAAGCATGTGTTCTTCCATGAACTTATGTGATTTCCTATAGTTACCCAATAATGGATACATGAAATTTGGATGGTTAAATCTCAACAGAATCTATGATCTGTATTTTTCCAGACACATTTTTGCTTCCTCCATACAGCATAGTAGAAGATACCATATGAAGCTTTTTATGAAGTGTTCCAAGATCTAAAACTTATTAGATTAGTTTGATAAACTTATTCTAAAAGAAAACTGGATTCAGTAATACAAGAGGACTTTTCCAACGCAATGCTTCTTCCAATACGAACCTAGAGGCACAGAATTTTTTTTTTTTTTAATGTATCAAATGTGAAGGTAAAAGAGATATAAGAGACCACCTGGTCAATTTATCTATTAGGATAATATTGTTCTTTTGAATATTCTCCTTTGTATGTGGCTCAGTGCGGTTTTAAATATCTCAAGGGTCCGAGGTTCCATCACCTCTCTTAGATGTTCAACTTGCAGGATGATAGGGTGTCTCTCTGGCTACATCCATGTCTTTTATCAGTACAGTAGTCATAGGTGACCCCTGTCTAGGCTAGGGAATCAATCAGAATAAAAGCAACCCTTCACTGCAAATTAGTAGCTGAGAGACAAAAAACTAGCCATGCAACAGCAAGGGTCTCAAGAGAGGTGTCTGATCTTCAGAAGACTCAAAAGTTCCTTAGGCTTACCTGAACTAAAAGTTTTTACTGATTGTGGGGAACTGAGTGCAAAGACCTATCTGATCCTTCTACTCTTCACACATTTGTGCAATGTCAGAAAGCTTAACTCCAGCATTTATAATGGTTTGTGTTCTTGATTGATGCCAGTATCAAATGTCTCTGGGTCTGCACAATATTGAATTTCTGAGCAGTCCTGGATTGTCACCTCTCCTGCTGGTTGATCCATCTCAGTCAGATCCCAGTCTGAAACCATATGCTTATTCACTCACAGGTGTCACTTCATGGGCTTTGTTCCTTCCACTCCTATATGGTTTTCCAATCTGCTTTGACTATTTTCACAGTGATTATTAACAAGTCTCCAAAGACATTACTTAAAATTTGTAGGTGAGTCTTTTCACTTTCTGTGAAAAAGCTATCCTGAAGTATTATATCACTGGTGCTCTTTCCATTCTCTTTTAAAACATTGAAACACTTTTCCCATGAGTTTTCCATGTAAAAATGCTGAATTATGATACAATGTGATTATTAATTGCTATGAAAATAGAGATAATAAATCTAAAGAGATGGAAACACCCAAATGGAGAAGAATATGGCCTTGAACTTTTTAACTGTCTGGAAACATTTTAAAATAAGGCAGAAGTGACCCTGACTATCAAAGCATGGATGCTTTCAAAATATTTTTTTTAAAACAAATTTTCTAATAATATCAAAGCAACTTTCATATGCCTACCTTTGTTTGCATCACTATTCTAAGATTTCATAATAGTAAATCCATTTTCCTTGGAATTATCATAAAATTATATGGCCATCTTATCTTATCTGCAGTTTTTTAAGTGTTTTTACACTTCAGTGATCTAGGTCTCTCAAAAACTTTTGAGTTATATATAAATATCATTATCACAATTTGAACAGATGGACAGGCTGAGATGATGAAAAATCACTTAAATCTTTTCCGCATACTCAGTTCAGAACAATATTCACAACATACGTAAATCATATACAGGTGACCTTGGATCACTGCATCCCTCAAGTGAGTGAGGTCTGCAAATGGAGATAGATTATCTATTGTGCTTCTGGGGCTTGAGCTGCTATTTCCAGGCTTTGCACTGTGTCATGTCCACATCCTTGTTAGATGTCTGTAATATTGCTCTTCTCCCTTTCAGAAAAGGGAACGAAATCCTGAAATCACAGGAAAATGTCTGACAAACTGTCTGAAAAGGAGATATGATGAAATGAAATGAAATGCGATGAAAAAAAACCCGGAAATTTGGAAATAGGGTGACCATGATGACATGGCCTCAGATGACAAGAAATGCAGGCAAGTGGACCAAAACTTGCTAAAATTGCTTCCAATAACCTCCAGGAATTGTGGAAGAAAGGAAAAAATAGAGCCTGTTGATAGGTTGGTAAAAATACGAAATGGTTAAAAAAAATCGAGTGAAAAGACTAAAAATGAATGGGATGACAAGAAGGGCGGGGATATGGATGAAATCTTGCCCAAGTGATGCTCATTGAATCTCAGGATTTCGTTCCCTTTCCTGAAAGGAAATAAGTTCAGTATAATTTGTACAACATGCCTAAATCACATAGAGGTGTCCTTGGATCCCTGCATCCCTCAAGTAAGTCAGGTCCACAAATGGAAATAGTATATCTATTGTGCTTCTGGGGCTGAGCTGTTATTTCCAGGCTTTGCACTCTGTTATGTCCACATCCTTGTTAAATGTCTGTAATATTGCTCTACACTATAGCGATGTTGTTTGCCCCTCAAATAGGCTCTTAGGAGTATTTCTTGGCTTAAGTTCTACACAAGGGACAGAATGCCACTGTGAAAAGAGGTACAGTAATTTCACGATTATAATCTGCACCTTTTTAATTGAAGAATCCAGCCTATGTCAGTAGTGCGGTTTATATTCAGGTGCGGCTTATCTGTGGACAAATCCCAGTGAAATGCCAACCTGGAAGTGAGAGCCGGCTGGGGAGGGCACCTGGGGCTGCCTTTAAAGGCTTTGCTGGTCTATGGAAACTGTTTGCAACTTGAGCACCTGACACCAAACCCAGCTGGCAGTGATTCTGTTACTAACTTGTTACTTTGTTACATGGATCCTCGCTTGTAAAAAAAAAAAAGGTGTGGCTTTTATTCAGGTGCGGTTATATATGGACAAATCCCGTAGTCTACCCAGCTACCAGGAGGTGCGGCTTATAATCAGGTGTGGCTTATAATTGTGAAATTACTGTACTTACCTGAGTACTTCTTTTTCACAGTAAGACAATGAAACTAGGTTTTTTCAGTTATTTATACTCCAATGGATTTGGATATAATTTTTTCTACTGACACCTTTACAATATCAAATTTTTATCATTTTTCTTATCTTTTCTTTGGTTTTTTTTTTTTTTTATACAGAAAATGACATTTTTTAACATCTTTGCTACAGCATTTAGTTATTAAGAACCAATTGAGGACATTTTGAAGACACTGCGCTGCTTTATTCTGCACATTTTCCCCAGCAGTCTTCTTCATAATATCATATAATTGTATATGGGCATGGAGGTATTGCAGTGGTTATATTCATGTCACTGCAGAATTTTTAAAGTGGTGCTGACATTGTTTTATAATATTATATTCATTTCATAACAAGAGAATGACAAATTTCAGAAATGGTTTTATGTGGACTAGAAAAATCAATATAATAAAGATGAAAGCATACACATGCACAAAGTAATAAAGTTACTAAGAGACTATGGAAATATACGGCTCAAGGTGAAAGTTATCACAAGAAAAGGAAGAAATTTGGCTCCTGCTTAAAACATGTACAGAACCTAGATTTCCTGTTTTAGCTATGAATATAGTATATTTCTAAACTTATGCTACAGTCATGTAGGATTATAACAACTTATAGCTGCTTCCTGCCATTTCAGAAACCCCTGTTTCTGCATTTTCAGAAAAGTGGATGACTGAAAGTTTAGCTGGTGTAAAAAAATCAGTGTAGTCTACTATATAGGTTTGCCTGCAAATATCTTGTTTTCTTATGCTACTCCTTTAGGACCCTGTAGGGTCTTAAATAAGGGATCTGGCTTTTGCAACAAAAAGGAAAAATGTTTACAGCTTTGGAGGTCTTATTCCTTTCTGGAGTTGTGAATTGTGTGCAAAGGAAAAAAAATAAGTAAAATCTTCCACAGTAAAGCTGGATAGTTCTCCCTATTTATATTCATTAAAAAATAATAATTTCTATACTTTTTAGTCAGAAAGCAAAAACAAGGTGCTCTTGCTCAACATCAGTAAAATAAGCATCTATAACATGTAACTAAAGCAAAGGAAGAAGACTGTTTATGCTCTTAGCTGATGTTTCTTTTACTGAAGGGGACTTCACCCTGATGTACCTTAAACTAGATTAGAAAACACTTTAACAAGTTTATACTCTGATTAACTTTTTTATGAAATGCAAATGAAAATAAATTGTGCAATGATATTGTCATCCTTATCACTTGAGAAATAATAGATAACATTTTAATTTAAATTAGAGAGTGCCACCTGGTATCTTGTCTTTTTCTCATGTATTTCCTCTCTTTATATAAGCCTCTTTACTTTTGTTTTACTAAGATTTGTCCCTCCCAGTCAAAACTGCTATTCCTGCAGCATGCAGAGAGGCATTTTCACAGCTGAAAATACTAGATGTTTCTTAGGAATGTTAGAAAGATATTGCAAAGGGCAGAGGATCATCCTCCTTAGAGAAATCTTTGCCAAATCTCATGTCATGCTCATGAGATTTTTATTTCCCTTGCAAATCCTATTCTTCAGTGCTTTCTAATTATAACTCTTCTTATCTCTATATGTATGCATATTGACTTGCTGGATATAGCACAGATCTTAGCTTCAGCATTAAATAATAATGTATGTCATTGGCTAGTTCTGTAGCATGTGAAAAATATAATTTATTTCAGGAGTTTGAGAGAAACCTCTTTTACATACCATGGGAGGTATTATATCCCTTCATTTAAGATAGGAATGCTAGAAACTAGTAATCTACCATATATAATTCTGTGTTTTCCTTATATCCAAGATGGAAGTAGATGTTTTTCTGCCGCCTTACTGTATACTGAATTGCTGACTGGAAAATTTATGCCCTATCATTTTAATAACTGTTGAGATACCTACCTTAGACTTCAGGAGCTATCAACCCATATAAAAAATACTTTTAAAAATTACTTGAAACAAGATTGCTTCCATTAGTATTAAATGACAAGAGACACAGGTCTTCCCAAATCCTGAACTTCATTAACTAATATAAACTTTGTCTGGTAACATCTATTTCCCTGCTTATTCACACTGTTCATACTTACAATCTTCCCTTAACAAATTATATTATCAAGGTATGCCATCAGAGGCAGGGCTGTGTGATCACTCTCCCAGAAATCATTTCTTGTTATTAATAACAAGAAATGTGTACCTGTTGCAAGGGATAAATAAAGAAGTAAACTCAAACAAGACAAAAATAACAAACAAAACCCCAACAAAAAAACAAACACTCCCCTCCCTGCCAAAAAAACAACCCCTAAATCCAGGAATCAGGAATCTCATGTGACTCTGACTGTTTTAGTAGTTTCATGATAATACCTTTTTAAAAAAAAAAAATAGTCTTAATATGGATTGCCCTATAAAAGCTCAAATGCTTATAGAGGAAAAAAAATAGCTTGAGAATACCAATCTTGTAAAAAGATATGCAAAGAAAAGAGTAGATGGTAAAGGGGTGAGATATTTCAACTTAAATGTTGACCACTGTAAAGATTAATAACCAGATGCTATTAGCCATTTAAAGACAGAGAAAGAGTGGGAAGAGGAGAAGGAGACAGAGAATAAATGGGATGTAGCTGTAGGGAAGGCACCTCATACTGCTAGGGGACTCAGCCAAGCAGTGACATAAACCACAAAATGGTCATTTGAGCCAAACCTCCCTTACATTGAAACCGAAAATCTTATGTTTTACTGGAAGTAAAATAAAACATTGGGTGGGTTACTGTTTTCATAAGGTTCACATCGATTGTACACCCAAGCAATCTGCACATCTATCATACTCTCTGAGTATCATAGATCTGAGACCTCTTTCAATTTTCTAATTCGAACAATAAAAATTGCACTTTATGCTGCCTGAACAGTGAAGGTCAAGAGAAGTTACTTAGAAATGAGAGAACTAAAACATTTAAAACAAAGAAAACAAAACACTACCCAGTATGCTAGTTTGATTAATTAGAGTTACCTGCTTTGTATTTCATATGTCAAAAGAGAAAAATTAATATGTACACTAGAGCCATTTACTGTGCTCTTGTTCACCAATCTAAGTGTCTTAAATAAAATAAATTCCATACATTAAGGTATGTAGGGAAGGAATTTGAAGTGTAACAGATGACAAATTTTTAGGCTAGTGTGCTGTGTTCCAAAACTTTGTGAGAAACCTTTTTAAATTATTTTTTTTCTAAGGATCTTTCTAATAATTTTATTAGCATAAAACTCATCCAAAACAAACCTGCTCATGAAAATATCTAATGTATAAATCAGAAACCGCTCAACTGAAAATGTAATTTAATTTAATTTTTGAATATAACATACTGAAAATTAAGGTCAAAGGTTAATGAATTATAATGATCACCCTGTGTTTCTTAAGGTACACTAATCGATGTAAGTTTTGGGTTTATACAGAAATAATGTGAGCAGGAGACCTCTACAATTCAGGTAACAAAAGAGAAGGAAACTAATATAAGTAAGACACATCAAAGTTGGGAAAGGAAGCTCTTAGATTATGACTTAGAGTTGTCATCAATATTAATATTTACATATTTTATGTTATGCTATTAATATAATATTTCAGTAACAATAATTAAAATTAGCCTTTTTCTTCCGATATCCTACTAGGATATTGTTAGCAAATAAAAAGAGTTAACTTTGATTTCTTTTTCTTGCTAAGCACTAAAATTTTAAAATAAAACTTCATTTTTGCTTTCAAAGATAGGTGAATTTTGCTCTGAGATAGGTGAATATCGACATATTTGGAAATTAAAGAATTTAAAGTACACAAAAGTGAATCTCCTGAGCAAATTTCTTGACTTGTTTACTTGAACGAAAATTACTGTAATTTTACGACTATAAGGTACACCAGACTATAAGGCACACTTCCGGGTTGTCGGCAAATTTCCGAACTTTGTCCATATATAAGGCGCACCAAACTATAAGGTGCACTTTTTTTTTGCATCGAGGATCCGCTGTTGGCTCTCCCCACGCCTGCCGCACCTGCCATCTCGTGCCATGGCTCTCGCGGCCCGCACTTACAGGTTGGCAAATCTCGGAATTCTGTCCATATATAAGGCGCACCAGACTATAAGGCGCACTTCCAGGTTCTGACCAAAATTTTAGTCAAAAGTATGTGCCTTATAGGCATGAAATTACTGTACTCAAAGACAATTTCCAATTTTACCACCTCTGTCTGTATGACTGATATTCCTCATATCGTAATAGCAATTGCAATTCACTGTATAAAATGAACTGGAGATTTACAGACAGAATAAGTATTTGTTAGATGTTTTAAACTCAAGGGCCATAATTGGGTAGGACCAATAGAGTCTTTCCATACAATGCTAATTAGAAGGTGTAAAGTAGCAACCACATCAGGGAATAAAGTTGACTGTTCTGCTGGCTGAATAAATGGAAAAGAAGAAGAAACAAATTCTGAATTAGAAGTATTAGGTTGTCCTGGGGTGACATCATGGTGCTTGTATCCCCAATCGTGTGTTCTGCTTATGCCTGGTATTATGTTCTGTGCTTTCAGGACTAACTCTGAAAGTGAAGGTTTGTTTTGTCTGCTTATCAGCCAGTTGCCCTCCCCCCATTGTCTGTGCTTAGGGGAGGCTAGGTTCTGCTCGCTCTGGCTGGCTTGGCTTGCTTGCTTGCTGGGCTTGCTTGTCTTTGCTTTGCTTGCTTTTGCTTTTGCTTATGCTTATTAGTTAGTTTAGCTGGGCAGTCCAATTTCTTCCCCTGGACTGTTTTTAGTTTCTTTCTTTCCTATCTTTACCATCTGAACCTGTTCCAGACTGGGACCTAGGAAACACCAAGGAATACTGGGAGCCTGCAACTGGTGATCTGCAGCAGTCATCCACAGCGCCAGAGACCGATAACTGGCCGACCACTCACAAGAGAGACTTTCTGAGTTTTTCATCTTCTCAGAGCGATGAAAGAGTGGTTTTTTTGTCATCTGGGGCTGTTGATTTTCCTTTCTTGTGTTGGGGAGTGTTTTGTTTGTTAAATAAACAGTTTTTTCCACCCTTTTTTCTCTGAGGAAATTCTTCCCGAACCGAGGAGCCGGGGGATTTTGTTTTCTGAGGGCTCCTTCTGGAGGTTCTCCCCAAATTTGTCCTAAACCAGAACATAAGTGTAAAATATTTCTGAAGTTGCCCAGTCAAGCACATGAGTCTTAACCAGAAGGCCTTGTGTTTTGCCACATTGAATGCCTGCATATTTTGCATATTTTACATGGAGGAATGCTTTGATTGATTTTCTCTACCCTAGAGGAATTTCTCAAGTGTATCTGTAGCAAAAGATCTGTGGTTAAAAAGTGCAGCTACATTTAAAAAAAAAGAAAAAAAAATTTTGAGAAGTTATTAAAATTTATTTTATGTACAGTAATTTCACACTGATAAGCCGCACCTATTTCACTGAAGAATCAAGCCTATCCCGGAAGTGTGGCTAATAACCAGGTGTGGCTTATTTATGGACAAATTCCAGTGAAATGCCAACCCGGAAGTGCGAGGCAGGTGCGGCTGGGTGGGCGGGGGGTGGTTGGGGAGCTGTTGCGGATCTGCTGCCGGGTGGGCGGTGAGCCAGAGCCACTGGCAAGCGGGTAGTGAGCCGCCACCAGCTTCGTGTGGGAAAGCGGTGAGCCGCCGCTTTTGAGTGGCAAGGGGGGCTGCCACCGCTGCCAAGCAGGCAGGGTGCCACAGCAGCCAGCCCCAGGGGCAGGAGTGCTGGGGCCCGTGGCACGGGGAGGGTGCCTGGGGCTGCGTTTAAAGGCTTCACCAGTCTGTGAAAACTGTTTGCAAATTGAGCACCTAACACCAAACCCTGCTCTCACGCAATTCTGTTACTAACTCATTACTTTGTTGCACATGGATCCTGCTTTTTTTTTTTAAAAAAAGTGCAGTTTATCAACCGATGCGGCATATTTATGAACAAATTCCATGGTCTTCCCGGCTACCTGGAAGTGCAGCTTATAACCAGGTGCGGCTTATAAGTGTGAAATTGCTGTAATAAAAATTACCCATTTTTTCAGTTCTTCTGTTTCTAATTCTCTGAACCTGGTTTTGTACAAGCTACATCAGACTAGAAGGGATCATGTGTTAATTTTTAAGTCTAAATAAGATCTAAATTGAAGATCAAACACCATATGTTAATTTGAAGAACTTCACTCCAGTGCATGATAACAGGTAGGCAATTTGGATCATCTTTTCAAGAATCACATTATTAGGCTACTGGGAATTTACAGATGTCCCAGTTCTAGAATGGGTGTGAGCAGCTGCTCTGTACTCTCAAAATGCCCTTAATCCTCACTGAAGTTTTGGTTCTGTTGCCTTAATCTGATTATATCTTTTTGCTCAAAATATCAAATGTTAAACAAAGGAGAAAACCTGTTTTTGATTAAACAGTACTAAAAGGAACAAAAAGATATTTCATGGCTCATTCATTAGCAGAATAATATTTTAACAGGCAAGATAAAACATCTCTTAAAAAGTCTATGCTTAGAGTATGTTACAGAAGCGTGCGCGTAAAATAATTTTGAACATATAAAACACTGACCAAATCATACCCTACAGCTGTGAAACCTACTGCAATTTACTAAATCTGGGAATTAGTTAAACAGAAATGCAACAGAAGATAATGCATCATAATTTAATTTACTCCAACAAGTAATGCCTCCTTCTAATTATTCCTTAAAACTTCCAATGAGCTACTGACTAATGTGAAACATACATTAGAACAGTAAGAATAAAGAGGGAAGTTTGAAGTTTTTTGTCATTGCTTATTCTGAAGCTGGGTTGTGTCTTTCACTCTGGGGCTATTTGCTTCATGACATAAAGGAGTCCACTAATAATATTAGTATTGAATATTTTACTATTTTTTTCCAAAGTAAATAACTCTTCATAGAAGACAAGGCATGACATATCTGTTGTGTTCACTGATGAAAATATTTTTTTATCATCTCAAATAGTTAAGAGACTCACAATAAGAACTAGAGCTGATCAAAAATAAATTTCCTATCTGTTTCTTTTGGAACTAAATTTTTACTGATCTCATAGTAGAAACTTCTAACTATTTAAAGATACAATTTTTATTGATATATGAAATTAAGGGGGTTTTACTGTAAGGGAAAGGCACCACTCAGATGAAGCTGTGAAAGAGCTGGTAGAATAGAGAACTAAATTATGGTTTTATTTCCTCCTTGAAGCCTGGAATTTGTTTAATATGATTTTCCATAAAAGCGTTTACTTTGTACATAAAGATAAAAACTTTAAAACCCTTACAGTTTTGCTTTTGTTTCTATATAAAAATAGGACATGAAAAGATGCAGCTTTATTCCATGTTGTTAGATGCTTTCTTATTCAGCTCATCTGTGCTATTATGTCAATAAGTGTTATGTCTAACACTGCTAGTGCTCTGCGCCAAAATAACTGTAATTGGTGAGATTAAATTGGAAACAAATTCTTGTTATCAGTGATATTTGAACTCATAAAATGTCAGGAGAAAGGTTTGGAGAATTTTACACTCCACCAGTGTGAAAAATAGACTGGACACTCTAGGGGGAAAAATCAAAACCTTTGTCCAAAGAAATAGATTTGCATGTGGAATCTGTAGAAAGGCTGTAATTAAATGTCATTGAGGAACATAGATTTTATAAAATTAATTCAAGAATACTCTAATACCAGTTGCCACTTAAAATACCTATGAATGACAAAGTAAGGTTGCTTTTAATTATCTACTGCTTTCTCATGCTTTCCTGTATTTTAGTATTATCTGGGAAAATTATGTAATTATAGGATGGTGTTTTTTGCACAATGTAATTCTATAACTTATAAAATTTTTTTTTCTTTCATGCTCTTTTAAAAAACGCAAGTTCTTTACAGTTCTTTACTAATATTAATGCAGTAAATTCATAATGAACAGATGTTTATAGGGGAGATAAATTTTGTGGAGGTTTGTTTTTCTAGTTTGGGATTTTGGACTTGCGTTGTTTGCTTGTGTTTGTTGGTTTTTTCCCCAGAAAATATAAATACACTTCTCATTAGATATACACTTGCTTTTTGGGTGCAGTGATAATGATTTCATACACAAATTACACATTTAAACATTCAATTGATTAATGGCATTGGAAAGTCAGTTACAAGAATGCACTTGCCAATACTGATCTCAAGTACGATGTGTTGGAACTTTTGTAGCCACTGATCTCAAAAAAACCCCCAAAAAACTAACAAACAAACAAAATAGAAAAAAATTTAAAAAAACCCCAACCAAACAAAAAAAACCCCAAAAAACCAAGCAAGCAAACAAACAAACCAAACCAAACAAAACAAACCACAAACAAACCCCCCCCCCCCCAAAAAAAAACAAAAAAAAGCCACTTATAGTGTCCAATTTGCAGATCACAAAATAGACACAAAATGGTTCATCTGAGCACAGACAGCAGACTTACAAATAATTGCCTGTAACTTTTTGGTGGCAAGCATCCCTAAGAAAAAAATTCAAGAGACGATCACAGTTCTACAAGTATTGTGCCCCTTTATATTTTAAAGACACCAGTCATCTAAGTTCACATCTCTGATCCAGATGTGAAGGTGTTCACAAATAACACTCAGGTTAAATCACTATCTTGGTAAGGAGAAAATTCTCCATTAGGAGCAAAATCTTATCCTAAAGTAAAAAAAAAAAAAAATAGAAAAAATAAAAAATATTCTCCAAGTGTCATTTACCTGGACCAAAATACATTTCTCTAGAATGAAGTGTGACACACAAAAAAAGTGTAGGAATCCAATCTAAAATAAATGTCTGTTTTCACTCAGTCTCCTGATACAGTGGTATCCAGACCACCAAAACCTCCATGCTTCCACATGGAGCACAGATCCATCATGTGCAGATGAATTCATATGGTGATAAAACCACATTTGTGCTCCAAGTCTCAGTGATAGCATGAAATAAGTAGGGATTTTAAGTCAGAATCAATCTCAAGAATCTTTCCTATAAAAGATCCTATTTAAGATGCTGTATTAAATCGTCATTTATGGTATTTTTCGGACTATAAGGCGTACAGAAAATCATAAAATTTTATCAAAAACCAACAGTGCGCCTCATAATCCGTGCGCCTTATATATGAAAATAGTTTTAAAATTTACCGTTAACTGATACTGCGCCTTATAATCCGGTGTGCCTTATGGTCGTGAAAATACAGTACATTTTCTCAGAACAGGAGTGAAGAAAATAACTGTGGTTGGTATGTGTGATATTCCCCTACCAAACTTCTGACTATTACACAAAGTAAAAAAAAAAAATAAAAAATTACAAAACCCACACAAATCAACTCTGATTCTTTAATGCTGTCATAAAACAAGCTGTCAAATCACACAAACATTCCCTTAGAAAGCTATCAAAAAAGTCCCTCTGATCAGTTCGTGACATGAAATGAAAGGGAGAAAAAAAAGCAGAAACCTTTAAAAATTTGACCCATTTTACAGCTGAGTTCAAAGCAAAAGTCAGCTAGAGAGGAAATGAGTTTTTACATGGTTCCAGTTTTATGTGAAAAGATAGATAAGTTGCTGATTGCATCAGTAGTTTGTGTTTGTCATTTAATCAAATGAGAAATTAGAAGCTAAACTTGGTAATTCAGCTGCTACTAAATATATTATCTCTTCTTGATATAATCACAGAGAATTTTACTTCAAATTAACTCTTGCAATCCAATTAATGCATTTTATAAACCTGAACAAACAATTTCTTCTCAAAGATAGGCACATTTCTGTCCCATTTTTCATCTGAACAATCTTTGCATGAAAAGACACATCTTGTGTTTTAGAGGTCACCTGCTCCTGCTGTTTGTTCTTCCCCTGAAGTCATAATCTTCTGCCTGTGACATCACAATTAGCTTCCACAGAGCTGATTATAGCCACAAACCAAGGATTATGACTTCAGGTGAGGGAGAAGCAGCAGGAGCAGATGAGCTCCTGAGGAAAATGTTCCCTGTTCATGACGGTATCCTTAGAAACAAAGTGCAGAAAGTAGAAGTTGTGCTCAATTTAAAGAAAAACACTTTACGGCAGACAGCGGTATCTGTTAGGAATTGCCTATTGGTCATATGCATGCAATTATTTTCCAGATAAGTGCTGAAAAGCAAGACATGGAAAAAATTCAATAGATAATACCAAGGTTCCCAGAACTACATTTAGTTTAGACGTACAAGCCCCAGATTGTGTCATTATGTATTACCCATAGCAAAGAGTAGATAAGCAGTGCGCTTCACAATACCAGTAAAGAGATTGCACCAAAGCATTTATAAGCTGGGTTGAATGAGAACAAGCAGAACTGTAAACAGGACTAGAGTACAAGATGCCAGGGCAGAAAAAAACAAATTAAATAATAATATAACGCTGTGGGAGGCTAATGCATGTATCTGGAAACTGACAAATGCAGATTTTAGCATGAGTTATTACCTGCTCTGTGTTTAATAAAAGGGTTATTTTTTATTGCCTGTCAACTTTAACCTATTGAGAGAAGCAGTGTTTTCTGTCTAATAGTGACAGCAAGGGGCTTTTGGACTCCAGCATTCACTTGCTGAATTACTTTAAATAAGTCACTCAACGCATCCAGATCTCATTAACTGTTCTGTGAAATGCAGTGCTGCAGCCATTACAGTAGTAAGAACTTTTTAGACTTTCAGATGTCTGTAGGTTCTGAATGTCAGAAATATCCATACCTGTCTATCTATCTATTCTCTCACTACAAATATACGTATAAAGGCTTTGGGCTAGATTGTCATCTACTGTAAGTTATAGCCAGTAAGTTGTAACCAGTGTGCCTACTAAAGTCAAGGATAGAAACTTCACAGATAAAAACATGACAATTACATTGTAACGGAAATATGAAATGAAAAAAATCATTTTCCCTTCTGGTTTTGGATCAAGAAACACATTTCAAAGACATCAGAAATTATACTTCTTGGCAATAAATTAATTATTTTCATAGAACACTGCTCAGGGAAAGAGAAAAAAAAAATCTCCTTTAGTCACATTGAAAATAATAAGCTTTTTAAAGCTGTTAAAGTTTGCCATGTTGACAATGTACTTTGAAACATGAAAAAGCCTTACTTTGGACTCTGCTGAATTACAGTATCTGTGCTCAAAAGATTTCCAGGTATTAATATTTCATAAATTATAATTAATCTTTTTAAGTCTTACCTTGATGAAAGAAGTCAAGCAGCTAAGACTAGGTCCTTAGTCTTTAAAATTTCCACTTGCCCAGAGGATATTCCACTGGGCTCCATATTCAGCCCCCTATTGATTTTAATTTGTATAAATGATTTGTTGCCTTTCTTGCACTACCGTAGGGGTGCCATGCACATTGGCAAATTAGAGACAGGCTGGTGGTAATGAATTACTAGGCAGGAACTTTCCACATGGGCTGCTGCTAACACTGATTTAATTATTTCTTCAAGAAGTTAAAATTCAGGCTTAACTTCAGGTCTTGTCCAGGCTGTGGCTGGATGGCTAAGAGAAGTAATACCTTTCAGGGCTTATCCGACTAATCATATTTAAAGGGTGAAAAAATAAGTAGGCTAGTAACTAATATGACTAATAATAATGAAGTACCTAATCTAAGTGGAATTAGTTCATAAAATGTGAAAACGGCCTGAGGTCAGTGCTAAGGAGTACTAGGTTGAAACAAAAAGAAACTAATTGCACCTTTTTGGCTACTTCTGACATTCAGAAATAGGACATTTTAATTTCTCCCTGACTTACTTCTGAGCAGGAGGCCTGTACATTTAAATCTTCCCTGTGTCTCTAAAAACATAGATGGCATGTAATGTTTACAGAAGTTCTCATCAAACTAACGAAGTTTAACTTGGTCAAGCTGTTTTCCTTCTCAGTGAATCTGATAGCTAGATCTGCAAGAGCTCTGTGTGAGGTGGACTGGGAACTGGATTACAGCTGGGGCCAACCCCTCTTCTGAAGGGCTTAAAAGCATGTTTCTAAATTCTCATGCTCTGCTATTGCACATAGCACTTGCAGTTTCATATTTAGCTGCTCTGAAGTTTGCTATGGAGTGTTTGGAAGTCCATAATTTCTGGTGGCACGCAAAAAGTGGTGACTTCTGAATTAGTGCATGTTGGCCCATGATTCCCTCAACATGTGACCCCACAGGCCACCAAAAGAAGTTAATATTTATTTGTGCAAATACCCACTGTACTACTTGGGTCCCAGCGAGAGACCAGCACAGCTGGGACTATGGAACGCTGTTCAAGCACATGGCTCACCTGAAAATCCATCAAGTGTTTGGGAGTCTGTGAGGAGTTACAGAGAAAGAGCTGGTAAGAAATCCTTCTTAAGATGTACGAAAAGTTGAAAAGTTTTTTTGCAAACTCCACTGACTACCCTGGTTGGCATAAGGAGACTGTTGAGGAAGCTGAAAGATGGGTAATGATTGCTAAATCCAAACCTTTACAAAGACAAGAAAATGGATTGCTCTCAAGGGATTATAAACTAAGAAGCACTAGGTAGGATACCTTCTAAATCCATCCAGAAGTCAGGTTAGGAAAGGCTGTTTTGAAGTTCTAACACTTTCATAGTTGAAAAATGCTGGAAAATAGTGTTTCTTGACGGCAACGTCTTGGGGTGTCTGTTTTATTACTGTCTCCTGCATATTAATACTTATGGACAGAAGAAAAAAAGGCAGATATCACAGGGGAAAATTGCTCAATCTGAAAAGAACAGGGATGTTTATATGTACATCTCTTGCTGAATATGCAGATGCAGCAACTTTATGTGTAACCATGACAATCCCTTATATCTCATAATTCCCACTGTGGAGAAAAGGCTCCCCCTACGAGGCCATCTCTGCAAACCCCAGTTGTGGATCTCCTTGTTGCAACCCACACTGTCACTGCATGTGCTGGGTACTCTCTTTCTAGCCAAGGCAGAGTTATGACACTTTGGAGAAAATTCTGGCAGCACTAGAACAGATATAACTACTGTTGTTTCCATCTTTCCATTCTGAAGTAGCTTCCCACTCTTAAAAATGTTTATTTATTTTATATTGCATTTCATTTCATACTTCAGCTGACTCTTTACTTTTGGCAGCAATTTTGTTACCGTTTAATCAGGTTGATGGTCATCTAGAGTAATTGTCACCATTGCTGATTTTCTCATGGCATTATTAATCTTGGCTAAAATCCTCTAACTCAGAGGTCGATAATCAGGTAGTTTGTTCACATCAACAGTTTATTCACTGTCTTCCCTTAGCACCTGCTGTTATCCAGGTTGGCACTGGTATTTGCCCTCTACACCATAAACCCTCATGATCCATGATATAACTTTATTTTATAAGCCAGAAGATTCATCCTTCATAGGAATGATCGCATTTTTATCTTGATTTCCTCATCTCTATCAGCTTTTCCTGGGTAACCCAAAATATTACTGTATTCTAATAGATACATTTTTGGACTCCAGGTTTTTCTTTTTGTTTTGTCCTTGCTCACTTTTGGTTGTTGTGTGGGGGAGTTTTTTGTGTTTTGTGTAGTGTTAGTTTTTTTCTCTCTCTCTGTTATCTCTCGACATGCATGGTCAGGAGAGAAGGAAGAGATGCCACCATGTTTTGTCTTCCCACGCACAATCGTCTGTGAAGTATACCAGGGGTTTTTTGGCATTTTTAGTTTCTCTTCATTCCCAGGGAGCCCATGAGATTACAGCAGTTTTTTTACTAGTGATTATTATTATTATTTCTCTTGCCTGTTGCTATTTTGGTTTTTTGAGTAAATATGGGGGTTTATATCTACTCTTACTAGTCTCTTCCTATTGGTGGAAAGGCATTGGCTAAAACTAAAGGGGATGTAAATAATTTCAGAGTTTCTGTCTCTTAAATTGTCTTTAAACCAAGACATGAACCCAATGCTATTATTTTTATCTGGAGAAACCAGAAAACTGAAAGTTTAATACTTCAGAATAAGCAGCAAAGCTGTGGAATGCCTTTCCTAAGTCAGAAATTAATAAAATGAGGAATGATATTCTGTGCTCTGCCAAGGGATTTATATTCCCAAGATTTAATTTCACTAATGTCATGTAGGTCTTCAGCAGACATTTCACATCACTCATCACTTTCAGCGACAGAGAAGCTGCAATACATCAATGTCTTTACTGATGGCACTGACATATACTGAATGAAGTCCCCCATGTTTATCCTTAAGGATGTCAGTTTTATTTTTCCATTTCTAAGTATTCAGGCTTGTTTGTGGGTTACAAGAGCAATATGTTTGATTGCATGAAGATGCCTTTAAACCCAAGGACCCAGCATTATAAGAGGGATCCAGTCTCCCCTGTGTTGATATGTACACAATTTAGCTGACTTCAGATATCATTCAGGCTCCACTTTAGAGACAGGTTTTCCTCTCACCACATCAACTAAGAGGTTGGGTTCTTTTGCTTTCCAGATGCTTTTTCCCTGGTTTTAATTACTCTTTTAGTCTGCAGTCTGAATGTTTTTATCCATCACCACTTT
Source organism: Sialia sialis (assembly GCA_009812075.1). Taxonomy (NCBI): domain Eukaryota; kingdom Metazoa; phylum Chordata; class Aves; order Passeriformes; family Turdidae; genus Sialia; species Sialia sialis. Next base: position 3,289,699 of record VRYO01001269.1, on the reverse strand, counting down.
AAATCCATTTCTTCCTATACCAGCATTATTTTTCAGATAGAGATTTTTGAAGTGTAAAGATTTTTCCACATAAGGTTTAATTTTCTGCCCTTCCATTTTTCCAATAATAAGACAAATTTTCCACCTTTTTTGTTACTAACACAGGTCTTTTAAATCTGTCCATTAAACAAAAATATTAATTGTTTTTATTTAGTACTTCAATATAGCAGACACATTATAAATGAACTTCTATATGAAGCCTCATTGGTGACACTGTCTCCTGGAATTATGTCCTCTGTTACAAGGGTCACACTGGATTTTCCCACAGTCACAGCACAAGCAGTCTTTTACGCAGATGTAATTCCTGGTTGACAAATTTCCAGTTTTGATAGAAATTTATCTATCTTTGAAACAAGTCTTTTATCTTGCTTTGTGGAGACACATGCTTCCAAAGCATGATGCTTTATGATACCATGCCTAGTAAATGGATTGTTTGGTTGTTAGTTTTTTTTTTTCATTTTCTGTTTTATAACAGCAATCTGCTGAATATTTTGACGAAAACATCCTCCACCTCTACAAGGTCTCTTTAAGTTCTTCTGCTTCTCATCTTTGAGCTCTTTTGTTTCTCGGTGTTTCTTGAACCTTCTCAGATCTATCAGTACTTTCAAATTCAGCTGGGATGTCCTCACTGCCGCATCATGAGTCTCGTCTGGCTGATGCATTTCAGGGTAAGAGTTCAGAAGGATACAAGCCAAAAATGCAGAAAAGGGTAAGGCAAGCAAGACACAGGATTCTCAAGGAAGTGTTCAGTCTTCTAATTAATTTCAGCAAGAAAAAAATATGGACATGCAGTCAAGTAGAGGAAGACAGAAAGTTTCCATCAGAGAAGGAAAACATGAGACAAAAAGATATTCTAATATTTTGAAAAGTCAAATATTTTTAAAGAAATTATCCAATAACAAGCAAAAATAATTGTAATATTGGAATATTTGGAAATACTTTGTCATGTGTTTGAAGAACTCTTAAATTTCTGTTAGTAAATGTTAATAAAACAAAATTATCATTAGTATATTTAAACAGAACTAATTGTTAATATTTAAAAAATTTTTACTAAGAAATTGTCCCTCCAAAATGAAATTAACTTGTCTGATATTAGAAAAAAAATCCCAAACCCTCATAAGTCTTAGTTAATTGATCAAATCTCTCAAATAATTAATATACTGCAATAGATTGAAAAATACTATTAAGAAATATTAAATTCAAAATTAAAAAAATGAAAAGTTAGGTCACATCTGAAGAGATTTTTTAAAATTCATGTCAGCTTTCATGAAAGCTAATCTGATTCCAGCAGATCAATCATTCTTTGTGAATTATCTATCCACCTTTCACTGTGAGGGACAGATCTACCGGCAGATGAGGAATGATTCCAGCCCAGTTTCTCTGTCTGGACTAGTAGGAGGTTTAAACAGAGAGCTATAGTGAATCTTCATGATTCTTACATGTGATGCAGGAATTATTAATCACTTAGTAGGGAAAAGAAACTATCTATCCTATGAACTCTAGCAAGCATTTTAAAGCTGGAGTTTCTAAATAAAATCAAGGACTGTTACCTAGCAGCAACCCCAAGGATCCACAATCCTTGTTTCCTCATGATTTTATCAATATATATTTCTGACATCTAATTATTTCTAATTAAAATTCTCGAGCTCTGTATCACTCCCCACCTTGAAATATGAGTCGTTTCAATCCGACCCTCATTACCTTGTTAGTGTTTGCATAAATGCCTTATTCATATCCTTTGTGAGCGTATTTTGTCAAATGCACCATGCTGAAGCAAGTGGGGTTTTTTGCTAGCTAGACAGGGAATTACAGTAATTCCACAATCATAAGCCGCACCTTTTTCATTGAAGAATCCAGCCCACCCCAGTAGTGCGGCTTATATTCAGGTGCGGCTTATCTATGGACAAATCCCAGCGAAATGCCAACCCGGAAGTGAGAGCCAACCAGGGAGGGCGCCTGGGGCTGCCTTTAAAGGCTTCACTGGTCTGTGAAAACTGTTTGCAACTTGAGCACCTGACACCAAACACAGCTGGCAGTGATTCTGTTACTAATTTGTTACTTTGTTACACATGGATCCTCGGGGGTTTTTTGTTTTTTGTTTTTTTTTTAAAAAAGCGCCGCTTATATTCAGGTGCGGCTTATATGAGGACAAATTCCGTGGTATACCTGGCTACCGGGAGGTGCGGCTTATAATCAGGTGCAACTTATAATTGTGAAATTACTGTCATCAAAATCGTGGAAGCAAAGTTTAGTTTTGCATTTCTTACTTTTGTTTTAATTTTCACTCAGTTGAAGACCTTAAGAGTCAGTGTATCTCTAACCTCACCATTCTTACCAGTGCTACACTAAGTCCCATGAAAACAGTACAGGAAAACCTAAAGAATTTTTTTAGCATCATAGAGGAATTCAACCATCACAGCTGGAATAAAGTTTCTTTCATCATCATTTGCCTTTCCAAAGGACAAAAATACTCAAATACACCAATGAATCTCTCATATTTCATGTGGTGTTTTACCTTACTTAGCAACGTTCAGTAAAGATATCTGTCATGACTGTCACATACCATATAATTAAGCCTCAAAGTCTGTCTGATTTGATGGGTTACTCTGGTTATTCCTGCTGCTTCATGTGTTATGTTGGCATCCACAAAGGAATCTAATGTATTCAGTTAGAACTGAGATGACATTGGGGTAACAAAATGTAAATGAAATAAAAGTTTGAAGTAAGGAAATTGAGATGTGGCAAAACCAGGAAATGAAAAAATGCACAAATGCTCACTGTAATAAAATTCTGTTCAGCTCCAGAGCTACACTGTACTTACACTGCTACTAAAAGATACAAGATTAAGTATTTGGACCATTCCAGAGGAGATAGGCTATGCTTGATTTGATTTACAGATATTTAAAGCAATTCAAAACGTTGACAAGAATCATCATGCAGCACCACAGTTTGACTTACAATGAATATCATTTCAGTTCATGGAATCATAGAATTGTACAATATTCTGAGTTGCAATTGACGTAGAAGGTCTGCATTTAAACACGGTATCTAAAATACTGCTAATTGCAACCTATTCATAATTACTTGCAGATTACTACAATTGAAAAATCCCAGTAGAACAGGTAAAATTAATGCTGTTTTTCCCCTCAAACTTTGGGATAAAGTGACCTGTATTTCCTCAAGCTTATCTTCTTTATTTCAAAATTTAATGCCCAGGAAAATAACTTGTCAAACCAAGAACAGAAAATAAATTACTCTCAGTATTTTGACAGTTTCATCCTAAGTGGCATAAAGACAATTAAACACTCACTTAAAAACAGATTTCCATTTTTACCGGAGTAGCAATGAGAAAACGCCACATTAGACACTTACAGATGCTAAACACTATATTGAGTTTTTTGACTCAACAGACTATAATCTAAATAAAAAAGTTAATACAATTGGTAATTTCAATTTATATTTTTTTAAAAGTTTATTTAGTTTCATTTTGCATTGATGAATGCATTTCTCTTTTTGTTTACAATAATTCAACAATTGCAATCCAAAATTCTATGTCTCAGTTATTCATTCTCAGACAAAATGAATTAATCTCAGTTCTCTGTTGATTTAAAGATTTCTTTTCAGAGGAGTAGCAGAATTATTGCAGACCTTTCTCTTGTAGTAGCAGCCACATTAAACTACCACTGGTGGCCCCAGTGAATGCCAGGATTTTCTTGTCATATTATATACAGAGGCTTTACTGAATATAAACAATTCAAACTGCTTGACAAAAAAAATACTGAGGAGAAATGTTAAGCAAAAAAAGACCGCTATCTTAATTGCCTACTCTTAAATATTAAGCTTCCTTAGTTTGAATTATACTGAGGGTATTTAGAATAAGTCAGGTCTAATTATGTTCCATTTTCTTAACAGCCATTTTATCCTGACAGCATTTACATGCAAGGGGATCAGAAGGACAAATGGTTTCACTTATTTATACAACTTGATAGAACATTCCACATCTCACATCATGTTTCATAGCATTTCTTAAGCAATGGGAAGATAAAACCTTGAAATATGTTTTTCATAATTTCACCAGTCAAAGTTTTCAAAAACTTGAGGTTTTGCAGATTAAAATGCAAGTGCATCTGCACACCAAGTGGAGCAGCTGTGATCAGATGAAGTTCTTTATAAATATATCCATATATTAAATACTTTAAAACTTTGTTATAATGTACTAAAAGTTCTTGTTTGATCACAGATATTCCATGAAAGACAGCACATTCCTCTTTGGAAATGTATAGAAATAGTACTCCACACATACAATATTCATACATACAAACACATATAAAATATAATTTATTACTTAGAGAAGGTAGAACAATGATCTACACCACCAATAGTGCATTGGTGAAGCTGAACTGATGCCAGGGCAAAAGGGTGAAGACATATATTCTATTCACAATGCTTTGGAAACATTTTATTTTATGTTCAGTGTTTCTGTCCATGGCAGTAATATTATCTCTGATATTTCAGTCTAGATAATGATCCTACCATGCCCTGCATGTCTAAAATTTATAAGATAGAAATTCATGTGAGTGGTTCAACAGCAATTTGGGAGGAAAAAAAAATTCAAAATGTCATTTTTCTTCAGCATTTATCATTTTCAAGCCCCTATCCTGGGAACACAGAATAAGCTCCATCAGGAAAATTTTTTGACACAGGTTTCGAGAAACTCAGCAAAAGTGAGACTCATCTCATCTCATCTTGATTTAGCTGTGAAAAGACAGGTTTAATTAAGTCATGGAGTCAGTGAAGAACAAATTACTCCCAGTCAGTGCGCCTTTATTAAGGATAATGAATTACTCTCTCACGAAAAGTACTATGGCAAAGTCTGTGCAGGCTTAAGATCAAGATCAAATGAAAGTTCATGGTCCCTGAAAATGGCAAACCCAAATCTTTTCATAGCTTGAAGATTCTCATCTACCAGGAGATCCCCTTTGGATTTATTATTGTGAGAAGCTAGAAACAACATAATTTTCAAGATTTAAAAAAATCATTGTATATTTTAAGAATGTAATTTTTAATTTTCTTCTCTGATGACCTGGTTTACCATTGTAATGGCTAATCTACATAATCTTTTGCAAGCAGATGTAAATTCATTTCATGTTTGATTGAAGCCAGATAGACATACATCATTGCTTAAAGCAATCCAACAGCTTAAAAACATCCAGAGTTCCTAAACACCAGGGTGACTATAAAAAGAAAAATCCCTTTATAGGAAGTACTACTCTATGTAATATTGGTTATGTGGGAAATCGCAGAGGGTACAAGGGCCATCAGGAGGAAAGAGAGAATGAAGGCAGTTCAGAAAAAATTATGACTAAAGGATTATCCTTTTTTAAACTGTGGCTTTTGCCACATCCTCTTAGCAGCCAGAATATTTCATAAGAATAGCTGGTTTCACACATTCCAATTTCATAGAATCATGCAGTGCTTTGTGTTGTAGAAGACCTTTAAAGGCCATCTAGTCCAACTACCCTGTAACGAGCATGAACACCTTCCACTAGGACGGGCTGCTCAGAGCCTCATCCAGCTTTCAAGGATGGGTCAGCTACCAGGAACTTTTGCTAGTGGTTCACCATCCTCAGCATAAATATTTTCTTCCTTTTGTCTAGTCTGAATCTACCTCATTTTAGTTTAAAACCATTACCCCGTCCTACTGCAAGAGCCTTGCTAGAACGCCTGTCCCAATCTTTCTTGTAAGATTTCTTTGAGTACCCAAAAGCCACAATTATAGTAATTTCACGATTATAAGCCGCACCTGAATATAAGCCGCACTGCTGGGTAGCTGGGAAGACCACAGGATTTGTCCATATATAAGCCGCACCCGAATATAAGCCGTGCTTTTTTTTTTTTAACTCCATGCGGCAGAGGGGGTGGGGCACTCCGGCCTGGCCCACACAGCCCAGCTTCCAAGTGGCAGGGACCGGCCCACCCTCGCGCACCCCCCGTTCCTGGAGGTCCTCCTCTCCCGGCGGCTCTCAGTGGCACAGGGGCTGGCCCGCCCACTTGCCACTCTGCTTGGCCGACTCTTACTTCTGGGTTGGCATTTCACTGGGATTTGTCCATAGATAAGCCGCACCTGAATATAAGCCGCACCACTGGGATAGGCTGGATTCTTCAGTGAAAAAGGTGAGGATTATATTCGTGAAATTACTGTAAGTCTCCCTGGAGCCTTCTCTTCTTTGAGCTGAACAACCTCAGCTTGCTTAGCTTTCCTCAAAGGAGATGTGCTCCATCCCTCCAATCATCTTCGCGATCCTTTCCTGGACTCACTGCAGCACATCAACATCCTTCCTGTGCTGAAGAGCCCAGAACTCAGTGTGGCTGGTAAGTCTCATCAGAGCACAGAAGAGGGGCAGAATCCCCACCCTTGCCCTGCTGGCCACACTGCTTTGGATGCAGTCCAGGGATACCAAATATTACAGCAATATTGGGCTTTAAATCAGTTTTTCCAAACTAAAATATTGCTAAATCCTGATAGTAGGAAGAAGATATAACTTAAGATATAGCCATCTATAGTTAAAACAGGAGAGCAGGGCTGTTTGCTTTTCTTTATTTTAAACATCACAAAATATCTTTGTGATATCTGTGGTGTAAGAAAATATTATATTTTTAGCCTGTACTTTTCAAATGCTATTCTTTCAATTTCTAGCTATAGATGTATTATCTGCCTAATTAAACGAGCTTAAAATGTGTTAAATAAACAATGAAATATTTGCCTCAAGTCATGTTTTCCTGCCTGTTTGTCAAACAATCCCCTCTTATACAATACTGATAAACATTCCTATAATCTGCTCAGGCACTGTATTAATAAAATATAAAGAATTGCTCTGCATCATTCATGGAGTTCCCAGGCAGTATGCGTAGATTTTTTTAACTAGGATTTCATATGAATCTTTACAAAGCAAAACCACTACTTTTCAAAATTATCCATATCCACTTAGCACACCATCCCAAACTGTCACACAGCTCTGGTAACAGCTCTTCATAGGACCCACATTGGGTTCCAACAGTTTTCAGTTTTATGGCACAATTTTTCCCCACTTGGCATTTCTGATTTTTATAATGGTTTCTACAAATGATAAATCACTTGAAACTCAGTATAATATTTTTTTGTTATAAAAAGTGTCCTAGAATATAGCAAATTCTGTCTCAGCTTTCTAGTCTTCATACCTAGCCAATCACCATGGTTATCATGCCACTTGTCTATTTCATGCATCATAAGGCAGTGTGAAGTTCATTTAAATTTTCTTAGATGCTGTTCATTGTACAAAAAAAGTTATGCATATGCCAGCTGTAAAAGGCACAGTTTACAGAATTTCATTCCATTTTATCTTTTAAGTGGTTAACAAGGTTTCATTTGATAGTAATAGTGTATCACCTTCCTAATGTAGACTTTTCAGGAAAGAGCATAATTCCACAAAAATGCTCCAGAAAATCATTTGCACTTGCTATGTAAAAATGAAGGCTGTGAGTGAGTGACTTTTCTAATAAAAATAAAGATTTGTTCCAGTTTTTAAGTAGATGCACATGGTAGATAAGTGCTTTTCTCTTTGGCCATTACCCAGGGAATATCAGGGCTGGTAAAATGCACAGTGTATTTATTATTAGCTGCCAGAATAAAATGCTCAAAGACTGTCTACAAGTATTGCTGTTGACAACTTTCAAAGGGGCCTTCAGACTAAGTGATTCACTATGAGCTCCAAAGCACCTTTATTGCCACCCTGGTCATATTACTATCCTCATAGATTCTCACTGAATTCAGCATATAGTTTACAAATGCAAAATTTCTCCACATCATTTCATCCATAATCAAAACTGGACTCCTCCTTCTCCATTTGGTTTTAGAACAAACATCTTATACTTGGGCCTGCAAGTGTCAATAATGCTTAATCCTTTAGAAGAAATATCTTTATATGTATATATGTATGATTAACTGAATAGGGAATGTGCCTCTGTCTTTCTTTACTGTCAAATGGTTCACTCATATAACAGAGTCATACAGGTGACTGGGTATAAGAATGTACATTTCAGAGCTGGAAGTCTGAGTTAGGCTCTCATTTCATCAGAAATATGTATTCCATCATGATTATTAATTATTATAGTAGCCAGTGAGAGACACAATTAGTCAACACGCCAATTAAAATGTGCAATTCTTTCAGACCTATTTTACAAATTAATCTCTACACACTTCTGCATAAATGTTTGCAGGAACCAAAAAATCTGGCAAGTAAAATGTAAGCACTGAAAAGCTTTGGAAGGCCTATGCCACAAAATATTGCTCATTCTCTGAATAATAGAGATAAAAGAATAGCAGGAATGTGTGCCTGTGGTTGCCCTACAATCAAACCATATGGTGAACATTATTTCTAGTGAAATCCATATCTCACTTTTTAAAAATACTGTAAAAAAATTAAAATATAAAAGTAAAAATAATTTTAAAATCCCACCATAAAAATCCCGACATAAAGATTATTATGGAGGAATTGTATTATTTTGCTTAAAAAGTTGGGGCAGGCTTGTATAAAAGTTCAGAATAAATGGTCATAATTATCCCCTTCTAACTTTATAATAAATTCATCCACAGATGGGAAGAAGACTTTCTAACATCTAAAAAAAATGTAGTAAACAAATAATTCAGAAATAAACCTTAGGTCCTGAAATTTTAGTAGCACATAAGAACTCCACTCAGAGTTAATTTAATGAATATATCTTGCTTGTACTCAAGTCTTATCAGTTGTCAGTGTATCTTTCTAATGGTTCTTTTTTCCTTTTCCTGTTTTATCTCTAATTTATGCTGAGAGTAGTCCTTTTGTCCTCATTCAAATAAAAACCACACTCATACCAAAAGTCTTGAAAGAAAGCCTGTATTTATGAACTACCTTATTCAATTTCAAGATGAAAGATTTTTACATTATCTTTAGATAAACATTCCAGTACAATTTCTGAGTTGGAGCAAGTCTGTATAGCTCTATTAATTTCAGTGAAGTAATGTCTCTTTAAGTCTACCAAGGATCTTGGCTGCAGTTTTCTGTAAATTTGAATGATATTCCTTCTTGAGTCTTTGAACTTTATCTCAGACTACAAAATTGTATAAACTTTACAAGTAATTCTTCTAAAAAATAAAAAATATATATATTTTACTGAGGTTTGCAAAAACGATGACATATCTTCAAGAACATGTAATTTAAAATAACTGATACAAAACATATTTTAAATTATAGCTATGCTTTGTACAATGCTAAACCCACAGTGCTTGGTTCTTGCCCTGAACAAACTTCTAACGGACTCATGGCTTGTAGAAAATAAATTAAAGATGGAAACTACCTAATTCACAGGAGTTTACAACATGCAAGAATAGGAAGTTTTGAGTCTAAAGACATGGGGAGTAACTTCCAGCATTACATCAGGTTGTCATTTTCATCACAAAGCAGCATTGCAGTCATCACCAGCTTTTGCTCAAATCTCATCTTTAGTATATTAACACATTATTATTTCCACAAATAAGGGATTAATTTTGTTTTTAAATAATAGATGTGAAACTGCACATTTCTGGAAGTCCTTTGATTTTGCAGTACAGTAAGTAGGAGGGTTTTTTCTGCCAAAGTTCCCTATGGTTGTAAGCATATTATCATACATCCTCTTCCTTACTATTGAAGTGTCTCACAAATATTTTTTCCCATTGTCAATTTGTCATTTCCTACCTTGGACCAGTGTAAAAGTACCAAAATTCTCATAAAACCCCAAACACCAGCCTCCAACAAATCCCTGCCTACCAAGCATTGAATGAATAGTTTTACATGTTAAGGAAAAATATCGTTTTAAATTTTAAACAGAACATTTGGTTAGGGATTTTGCCTAGCTCTGCCAGTTAGAAACATTCATTTATTTTTTTTTTTTTTTCCAGGAGAGGGAATATTGGAAGCAGTGGTGTCATATTTTTTACAATCCAAGATGCTAGGTGTCTGCAGGGGGTATGTGATTAGCAGAAGCTTAAAGCAGTGTTCTGCCCTGGATCCGCATGAGGAACCAGCACTCATAGCAAGAGCATGCACAGACCTCAGGCAGTTTATGGCCTGTAGTCAGGAATGACATGCTAAACCTTTCTGAATTTAATGTCAAACACACTGCAGTGGTATTGATTAACCTAATTTTTCTGTGCTTTCCCCTCTTGCTGTGGCGATAAACTGCTCTATTACAAGCTGACACAATTACAAGCTGACACAAAGCCTGAAACTGCATTTAGAGTAATGAATGACTTTTCATGGCAGAAAAGGGGCAAACCAAAGCAGCATTTAGCCTGAATTAGTGAGGAGAGCAGGAAATTGTCAGGTAATGTGTTTCTCCTAAACTGCTGCTCCTCTCTTGAAGAATGATCCTTTTCCCCTCTTTTCTCAGTTCTTTTAACAGTAATTTCA
>VRYO01001269.1:3251346-3278197 GCA_009812075.1 Sialia sialis | reverse complement strand
TAGGCTGGATTCTTCAATGCAAAAGTTGCGGCTTATAATCGTGAAATTACTGTACTTGTCTTTCAGGAACAGAAATTCTACCAGAATCACCAAAACAGGTCACAGTGCTCTAAAAGCAGTTCAAATGGTTCAGTATCAATTGCCAGATCATGATTGCTCTCAGCTGCTGCCAAGAAATATCCAACCCAAGTTATTCCCCTCTGCTTCTTCCCCTCTGTCACCAGTTAAGATTTAAAAAAAAAAAAAAAAAAGTCTTTCAATACATGCTGAACATAATAAATGCAAGCACTTTGTAAAATACAATCAGCATGTGAAATAAAAAAGTTCCAGAGGGAAATGGTACTAGTCTCTATCAGGACAAGGTTATCCTGCTCTGAGAACTGCAACGTATAAAGGAGCTCTTTCTCCTTGCCTTTTCTTCCTTTATTTCAATGACAAAGCACATTTCCATGTTACTAATCCTCAAGAGTTAATGAGAATTCTCAGAAATGATAGATTGTGTGACCTGGAGTATGATGAGGTGAATACTACTTTACTGATTTATTATTTAATAATACTTAGGATGCTGGTACACTACTCAGTTGAAGAGGCACTAGAGAAAAACAGGATCAGAAAAGATAGCAGATGCTATTCATAAATAATTTATTATTTATGCAATGCCTAGATTGGACATTATAAAAAAAGGTTAAACATTAATTCAGGATTTCTAAGCATAATACTTTATAAAATTTAAAATTATTGAATTTTTCAGTTAATGTGGGAACTTTTCAATTTCAGATGATTTTTAACAGGGACTGAAATTAGGAACAGGGGTTGAAATAATGAAAATAACTACTGAAAATAACTACTGAAACTTTATTCTGAAAGCCTAAAATGACATCTCTGCTAGCATGCCTCCTTACATCTCAAAGAGTCAGAACCTTTAATTTTAAGATTGCTGTGCCTAAAACAGCCTCCAGCTATCATTTCCTTTCTAGCTGCAGCTTGCTCCCTTGGAACAGAGCTGTGTCTTGGGTTCAGTATGAGAATCATGGTGATAACACACCGCAGGTTCAGTGGTTGTTGTGCTATGCTTACCCTAAGACAAGGACTTTTCACTTACCCATGTTCTACCAGCAAGCACAAGACGTTCAAGAACTTATTTCAGATATTAAACTGTTTTATCTGCATCCATGCATTTTACCTTTTTCCAGTTCTCCCCATCCCGCTCAGGGCAGCAGGGCATCAGGGTGAGTGAGCTGCAGGGTGAGTGGTATTTCGCTGCCAGCTGGAGTTAGACCACAAATTCTATTTGGCACCCAGGGTGGGATGTTGCAAGAGTTGCTTCGGAGTCAAAGGCAAATCCTCATAGGGGTAGAGTCAATGCTCATTTATTGAAAGTCTGAGGGTTACATTTATAGTGCAAGGCAGGGTTCCGTGCGCTTCTTGCTCATATATGATTGGCCTAAGGATATCGTCCACGCGATTACATGTAAGCAATAATTGGCTTTTGGATATAGTTCAAGAGACTAGATATTAAGGTGCTAAAGTTAGATGGCCTTGGTGTTTTGGCTCATGCATAGACCAACATCGCAACACCTGCAAGCCTCCCTTGGAACATCCTCTTCTCACATCCCTTTATCAATCGTGACAAGGACAATGTCTAATACTCCCTTTCGTTAGACACAGCTGCTCTCATTAGCTGTATCTCCTCCTGTCACGTAGCCCATGTCCTCTGCCAGGTAACCCATGTTAGGCATACAGGCCCTGTACAGAACTTCATAACCTTCAAATATTTTTCCCGTTAGTGGGAGTCTTAAGGGGTGAGAAGGTTCTACTGATCACTCCTTGGCTCTCTAGTCACCAAATGAGTGTCTGGATTGGAATCAGGGAGTGTCAGATGCTGCTCCTCATGGGAGAGATTGGCATCCTTTTGTTCTTCAACCCCGAGCAGCCCCAGAAAAGAAGGGCCCTCCAAGAGACTGGACAAGGCAGACAGCTGCTCAATTTCCTCTGTCTCCAAGGCAGCTGTTCTGAAAGCCTACCAGCACCTTTTTGGGTCTTTGAAATACCCTCTCCTGAGACAGTTGATACCTAGGATGCACAGAGCCTCTGGGCAAGTCACAGTGGGGTGCCTTTGCCACTCATTCCCAGTGAGGCTGACTTGAGTCTCCAGAGCAGTGAGCTGGAGGGAATCCACTGACATCCCACAGGAGTATGAAGTTGTCATAGATCTGGAGGATGATGAATCCTAATGCCATCAAGCTATAAAGGGGCAGAATACACTTGTATTTCTGGAGTGATTTCATTTCTTCATTTTATGTTTTTAATAAAGTATAGTGTGTGTTAAAGAATATTATGTGTTGAATGTATTTAATCTCCAACTATAATTTAGATGTATTAAATCCTTATATGTTTATTTTATAATCAGTCATCTAAATGATAATTTATATCTTTCCTTTACATCTCTTGAGTTTTAAATAATGGACATTCAATGAGCTATATGTTATAGAGAAAGACAGCAGAATTTTCTGGTTAACCTTGTCACATGAGCAGCTGAAAATGATGTTGAAGGGCTTGTAGGACCACATGCAAACTTTATTTAACCTCTCTAAATGTCTTTCACCAAATCCAAATAATTAAAAGACAAAACAATTACTTTTTGTCATTCAATTCCCAAAGTCCTGACAAAGTGAGCCCGTTCCCTTCAGGAAATCTCCTTTGTGCTTTTAACAAGTGAGTTTTCCATAATCCCCTATAACTTCATAAGAGACTTGACATTAACCAAAAGGTGCTGCACGTCAAATAAAAGAAGTAATTTGATCAAAATGTATTTCAAGTTTCCAGCAAATTGATAGACATGTTAGCAAGCTTACATTTATTTTTTTAGTGAACCTCAATTTTGATGGAATGTCCCCTAAATCAAATGTTAAGGAACAGAAATAAATAAATGGAACTCAGTTTCTTCACACTCTATCTGAACCAAACCACACCAACGTGTCATCTTAGCAATCCTTTACATATTATTACAATTTGTTTACTTGTCCTTTCTAAAACCAGGCAGTATCATGTTTCAGCTTCTTTGGACTTAAAGAATATCTCTGAATTCACTCCCATTTCCAAAAAAGCCCACTGCTCATTGGCATTTATATTTCTAATATAAATTGGCAATCAAATTTAAAAATACTTTAAGATATTGTGATAATCTTGAATAAGGTGTTTTTATTCTAAGGTCTTCTATGCTGAACAGGATTGCTTAAGCCTTGAAGCTGAGCATTCATGGGCTGCAGCTATATTCATGAGCTGGAGTTTACAGTCTCAAGGCTTATTTCAAATAATATTTGCATTTCCAAATCAAACAAAACAAAACTATGGGAGAATCTATCTTTCTCAGTATTTCTAAATATAATGAATTTATTCAATCTTTCTTTGTCTGTGTATATGCCAGTGTCTGGGACTGGAGTTTCAAAATCAAGTCTAAGCCAATGGTCTTCTGCATAGAGATTTAAACCAGGCTGAAAAACTGTGTCTTTCAATAGCATTCAGAGAGAAAGCTGGTCATACGTGCAAATATTGAAAGTAGTGCTTTTATAAAAGTAATTTCACGATTATAAGCCGCACCTTTTTCATTGAAGAATCCAGCCTACCCCAGTAGTGTGGCTAATCGTCAGGTGCGGCTTATCTATGGACAAATCCCAGAGAATTGCCAACGCGGAAGTGCGAGCCCCGGGGGGAGCAGGTGTTCCCTGCCCCTCAGCTCCCGGTGAGTGGCCGGGCCCCCACCACTCCTGCTCCAGGCACTGCCGCCTTCCACACCTGGAGCGGCCCCGGCACTGCCTGGCCCCTCAGCAGCAACCCCACCCTGCTAAAAAAAAAAAAAAAAAAAAAAAAAAAAAATTGCTGCTTTTCATTGGGTGTGGCTTATTTATGGACAAATTCCATGGGCTTCCCCAGAACCTGCATGTGCGGCTTATAATCAGGTGCGGCTTATAATTGTGAAATTACTGTACTTATTTCTAAAAAAAAAAAGTTTTAACTTCAGTAGGGAGTGAAGTATCGCATCCATAGGCTGCATCATCATACAGTGAAATGATATTATTTTATTGACTATTCATATGCATGGGAAATGTTTTAAATTATCTTCTAACACCTGACTTCAAAATTCTCCCTATGTATTGGTTTACTGGTGAGACCTGTACACTGATGTTAAGGATTATGACTATGCCTATAAAGAGCATAATATCTGTAACGCCTGGATAGATCAGACAGCTTCTGCAATGTTAACCAGTCTCTGGTTCCAGATACAAAAAAGCTTCTGTATAATACAAGGAAGATGAAACATGTTCTCAGTGCCACTGAATTATACAAGCAGGACTTTCTTCTTTGAGATCTCTCAGCAGTTAGTCATACACAGTCCTACTTAAGCATGAGTTTATGAATTTTTCCTCATGCTTTATTCCATGTTCTGTGTTACAACAGTGAAATTAATCTAATTTATTAAAAAAGGAAAGAACTGTTCTAATGACGTTTATGATTAGAATTTTTCTGGTTTTAAAATGGATAAAAAATAGAAAGTTTCTGGATTATGCTGGCAATTAAAAATATGAGGTACTGTGTTGAATACACCTGTCACTGGGGGTTTGGTCCATTTCATCAAAGAGAGAACAAATTTAAAATTCATCCCTCTTATAATGGTCATCTGTCTTGCATATGTTTACAAGTCTAAAAATAGGAAATACAACATTTTCATTTAACTCTTGCATTCTTATTGCAGATCTACAATATTATTAATTTAAAATTTAACATAATATATAAATTTTGATGGTACTTTTTTTTCTTACAGTAGAACACTCTAGTGTCCAGTGAACTGAACAAAAGAAAAAGAAAAAGCAAAAACTATGAGTCATTAGGTAAAATGTTCTACTGTCAGTATAAAAGCAAGGGGAAAAAACATGCAGTAAGAGCAATAGAGTAATGGAAGAGGGGAAATTGATTTAAATAGGTTAAAAAATGTCTTGCAATTACCATGAAAATCACAGTGAACGAAATCTGAACATTTTTGCATTTTAAAGGTTTCTCTACTAACTTCATGCCTGTCAGCCACTGTTTTCAATTTTGACCTGCCATGAATTCTTTATTCTGGTCAGGATCTGAAATAAAATTATAAAAGACTGCGTTCTTATACAGCACTTGGAATTCAGTGGCCTAAAAAGCATTTCAATAAGGTACCCATTATCATTATTCCTTCCTTAGGAAAGAGAGACTTTCAGCTCTAGAAAATATTCACATTTACCATTATTTGGTAAAGAGACATACAGGATGAAAAAGAGTTTTCAGTGCCTGTGGAAATAATCTTCTGCTAACTCTGAGTTTTACCTATACCATATTAGAAATCCTATGGAAGAAAAGGTTGAAAATGCACTTTCAAAATATCATCTCACCAAATAAATTGTGTAGATGATTCTGTTTATTTATTGTGAGTTCAGAGATTCAAAAAAGAAGTTGTTTTAATTTTCTCTCAAATAAATCAATATTTTCAAGTGCTTCTTGCAGATACACTTATGGCAACTAATTACAGATAACCTTTCTGGTATACAACATGATAAAATGAAAGTAAATTTACATGTATAAGTTTATCTCAGTAGGGATTTATGTGCTTTATTTCCTTTGAATTTTTCTGTCACAGCATGAAAGTTACCATAATTCTGTTTGTAGTAGAAGACATGGAATTACTGGGAAGGAATTTTTCTCTTCCTTTCATTCTTAAAACTAAAATTCAGAGTAAAGAACAGTTTCATGTAACTTGTCAGATCACAAAAAATTCACTATCACTTTCAGTAATTTGAAAATCTTCATTTACTTAAAACAAAAATACAGAAGATGGGTAAATGATTTTGAAAATATGCAAAAATAGCAGATATGTTCACAGCTATTAATATATATATATGTGTGTGTGTGTGTATATATATATGACAAACCTTGTCACACAATGCCTTAATTAGAAAAAAATTACCAGGATGATTTTGTGTCTGCTTTCAAAATCATAAAGTAAAATTTGCTGTCTTTTTAAGGTAGATAACATTCTGTGAATACTTTTTCTTTCTGCTGTAAGAATATAAACCTTAACACACACTCTTATATGATGAGGAAAAGGACCAGAATGCCTTGTAAAATTATGTGGTGCAGGTGTGCAGTACAGTTGGCAACTTTAAACCTAAAAACAGCCTCTAACTTCAGCAGCATTAAATTACCTTTCAAAGTGTGATGCTTTGCAAACTAAAAAACTTAACTCTATTAACACAGCATGTTGGTTGCTCTGCACTTAAGGAGCATTTCAAAACGTGTGAAAGGTTCAGTCCCTAACAGAGCAGTACTTTTAGTCTGTTCCCTTGAGACACTTTTCTTTGCATTTGCATAGTATTAACACATCTTTAGCATCACACCAATTTGCTTTCAGGTGTGAAGAACCTGGACACAATAAAAGCTTTAAATTAACAGGCTGATCTGATAATTCAAATTTGAATCTGAAGTTTTTCTTTCCAGGCACTGCAGGTTAGGACCTTCATCATTTAAATGAATTTCTGCAGTTTTCAATGATTTATAGACTTTTTCAAACTATTTCCCTTTTATCCCTAGAAGCAACATTTGCCATTAGAATCCATGTATGCTTTAGCTAAGGATGCTGCAAAGAATTGTGCATGTGTGTGTCAACACCAGCCGTGTAATTCTGCCCCAGCTCCTCCTCACCTCCATCCACCTTGACAATTTTGTTCACAGGTGTCAGACAAAGATACAGAAATTGACAGCTTTTGGAAAAAGGAATACAAATTAATTTTTCACCGGTGAAACAAGGGTTGAGCAACAATGATAAAAACATAGAAGACTAAAATTACCTTTTTTTTTTCTGTACAGATATATGTCAAAAGAATTTCTTAATTATTCTCTGTGAAGGTTTAGCAGTATTAATACAAACAATTCCAGATCCTTTATCCTTAGACATATATGAACTTCATATTTTTCAGGTAATTTCTTCATTAAGGTATTTCTAACCTGTTCAACCCTGTTTCCAAAAACAGACACACAAAACCCCCCATTGTAGGTAACACCCATGAATGGACACTGACTATATAAATATCCACCTTTGTCCACCTATGTCTGCTTTAAGTATAGCATGATATTGTTTTATAAGCTTGTTCCTTTGTAGCATACTCAAGTTAGATTCCTAAAACTACAGTCATTTTTACCTCTTTGAGAATATCTCCTGACTGGCAAAAAGAAATTTTCATTGAAATAGATTTTCTTAAAAGCTGAAATCCTTTGGGAACTCTTAACACTCCACTAACACAGGCAAAGCAGCTGTAATCTTGGAATTCTTGGACTGAAGGCCATCAGTATCATAATCAAGCCCTTTTGGGAAGGACAATAAAATGATCAAATTTCAGTCAAATATCACGAACAGCACCAGTCACCTAATTTAATATACAAACAGTAAAAAACCCCATTCTTCTACAGGTGACAATTAGTTATCAGAGAAGTGTGAGGCTGATCATTTGGACCAGTTGTGTTTCTGAAACTAAATGTTGTTGGAGTTTGTTTATCAAAATAAGCACATGTATATGGAATTTCCTCAATATCCTTTTTACAGCTGTATTTTTCAGTACCATAAAACCCAGGAGAACAGGTCCTTTGCACTTTTTCATGAGGTGAAGTCCCTTCTCTATTCCATAAAAAAATAAGTAGACAAATACTTTATTGAAATTTTGCAATAATTCATTTGTAAATAGAAGAATGCAACTTCTGCAACCCAATTAGTGACTTGTGTATACTGTCATGTTATCTCCAGATTATCTACTAGGTAGCTATGACATCTCTTATTCACTGTTAAAAATTCACATATTACAAAAAGTCTCTGTTGTCAGCAGGCCAGATTTACCATTGACTTGGGAAGTGGGGAGAGAGGATGAGAGACAACTCAAAAAACTTACTGTTGAAAAAATCGTCAGAGAAATAAACCTGAAATGTCTGAGATTTATTTCAAGTGTGGACATCAAAAATTCTCCTATGCAACAAATTCAATTCTCCTGTTAGGAAACAACAGGAAACTCTACCATGCACAGCACCTAAACAACAAGAATGCTCTTCGTGGATGGAAAACATAATATTCTGCACAGATCCCCTGCTGTAAATTACTCATGTTCCTGCTGGGTTTGGAACATAGAAGATTTACCTGCTGATATGGTCAAGGAGCCTCTTAACCTCTGAGGTGACACTCAGAAAATTGTATGGTGAATGTAATGTTTTCCTGCTGCCTCCTAATGCTGTTTTTAAGATTGCAAAGGCTGCAGTTGGAAAACCTGTTCTTTCCTATTGATTTAAACACTCTCTATTGTGTTTATGGCTTCCTGCTTGTTTACAGCCATGTTACACTCAAAGTATTAGAGCAAGAGAAATGAAAAGCCTCGTTTTGTGTCATAGATGTATTTCAGGGTTTTTTTGTTATTGGGAAAGATTATTTATTTTATTTTCACTTACACATGTCCCAACTCATTTGTAAGAAATATTTTTGTGGGAGTTGCTATATTTGGAAAAGCAGCTTTTTTTTTTCGATGAGCTTGAATTACTATTGGCTTTTAAAATATAAGTTCCAACCTGTCTGCGTTCCTTTAGCATTGAAAAACAGGCTGAGGTTTTCTGTACTCTTTGTTACATTCTTTCTCGTGGCCGCCCCAAATAGGAACCAGGAAAGCAATGTTACAACTGTTACAGTCTACTCCTCAAAATGATGGCATTAAAACAGATACACACAAACTTTTTAGTGTTTGCATCTCTTTCTGGCATTATTTCCATCCTCTTTCTGCCCTCTGGGTTCTAAAATGGGGGAACCAGCCTTTGAGAAGAAGAATCAGCAGGGGGTTAAGGTAGTACATCAAGTTCTTTGGTGGGGGAAACATTGAAGCTGATGATTCCTTCTCACTCTGGATCTGCCGAGGGAACTTTGATATGTTCCCTAATACTGTGCTTGTCTGCTCTTTTCTCACTGGCTCCAACTTAGGTGTATTCAAATTTATTTTGTAATGTAAGATTCACATATGTGTAATACTTGTTCTTTGTTCTCTTTTATCCCTGAAACAAGTTCCATTTGGGTGTCAACATGTACAGTAATTTCAAGATTATAAGTCGCACCCAATTATAAGCCGCACCTCCCAATAGCTGGGTAGACCACAGGATTTGTCCATATATAAGCCACACCTGAATATAAGCCGCACTTTTTTTTTTAAAAGCGAGGATCCATGTGTAACAAAATAACAAATTAGTAACAGAATCACTGCCAACTGGGTTTGGTGTCAGGTGCTCAAGTTGTAAACAGTTTTCATAGACCAGTGAAGCCTTTAAAGGCAGCCCCAGGCTCCCTCCCCTGCCGGCTCTCACTTCCGGGTTGGCATTTCACTGGGATTTGTCCATAGATAAGCTGCACCTGAATATAAGCCGCACTACTGGGGTAGGCTGGATTCTTCAATGAAAAAGGTGCGGCTTATAATCATGAAATTATTGTAATTTCATTAAAGGCCATGAAATGACCACTTGTGATCTCAATTAATAGACCTGGAACCACTGGTATTGCTCCTTCCTTGCATTTTCCAGCCCTCTGCAATTATCCCATACTTGAACTTTCTGGGAGTCTCTGTTACAACCCTCTGTTTTTCCTCAGCAGCCTTCAAGCTGCGGTTTCCTGATAGCATAACCAATGTTTTATTAGCACACCTCATCACATATACATTTCTGTCCAAGGGTCACTGAATCATACTCTTTACAGAAAGAATGAACCCTTCAAAGACATGTACCCACAGAAATAGTTAGATGTTCCAGTAACTTCTTGTAACAAATATTTACTAGTTACAAATGTATGTGCATTATCAAATTATTTACACAAGTAATAAAGTCGTGATAAATCACAGCACCTTTTTACCTCAGGAATGAACACAGACTCAATTTCTCTCTCTGAAGGAAATGCAGCTTTCTCCACTCTTACATGTTCTATGCACCTGGACTCACACAAAATAACACAGCATTGGCTCCACCATCTATATTTTATGTCTTAGCAGTCTTTTCCTATCATGCCTCTTCTCAGGTTACTACCTCTTTAGCATCCATTCTGCTGCTGCCTAATCACAAATTTATGAAGTTTTTATAACTATAGAAGCTTTGCATACTTACAGAAGAATTTTATCTGTAAATGCTTGTTTAAATTTTTAATGAATTTTCATTAAAAAATGAAATTGATGTGCTGACTTCTTTTTGGGTTCATTGTCTCCAGATTGTTGTCAGGAAGATTTACTTCTAAATCCAGGAACCTTAAGCAGAAGTCTGCAGGCATATCTAGTTATTCCCAATATTTACTTAACCATAATTATGGCTGAGTGGAACATCAAACACTGTCTAAAATTTCAGATCTCATGAAATTCAAGCAAATGGGGCATGTCAAAACTATTCCAGATATTTATATTTAAAATTCACTTCAGAATAATCTTAAGATAAAAAAGATGGTACTTGTAGCAACTAAAAACACGGAAGCTTTGTGAAATTATTTATTCTCAGTTGTTCAGCTATAAATTCTCCATACTTTTTCAGAATTAGGTACTTATAGGGGTAGTAGGCTTCATGGGAAGCCATGCAGAAGTCAGAGCTAGACAAACCTCAGCTTGCTGTGGGCAGTTCAGCATGTGTATGTTAATGATTCCTGTTGAAGTGAATAAAAGAAAGAAGTCTAGAAGATGTTATTAGCACAATAAGGATGGAGGACTTTACACCATTTTTAACAACCAGCAGTACTGAGAGTGACAAATGACGTTGCATTTAAGAGGCAGCCTGTAACATGACAGGATGTGATTACAGAGGCTGTCAGATGGTTATTTTTAGATTGATTAGGCAGGAACATATGAATAGATATGAATTAATACAATGGGCTAGGATATATGTACCACATCATCAGAGCAGTACAACAGTGGCACTTTTCACAGAGTGGAAAAAAGTTTTAATAAATTCCAGGACTCCTGAATCTCCATGGCACTACTTATAAGTGTTTCTCTTGATTTTTACTTTAGGGTCTAACTGAATTATTTACAGCAATTCTTGTGTTAGAGGCAAATGTAAGCTTTGATTTTTAGGCTAAGCATAAACTGTTATTGAAAAATGTGCATCCTAAAAAGCATTTGGGATAGATAGAACAATCCACACTACACCTTTTTTTTTTCTTCTCAATAGAGTCCATTAATTTAACATTCCCTGACTTTCAGATTCATTTTGTGACAGTATGTATTGTAAGGTATTCTTAGAGCTTCATTCTAATTAATATAATTCAAAAAATGAATATTGAGGGGGTTTTTTACCTCTAATATAATGTTTTAGAGATGTGCAGGGTCAACACTGAAAAAGAAAAATGAAAGTATAACATAGAGTGAAACTAGTTGTATTTTAGCCAGGGGATCTGGCCCTGCATCACCTCCCCTATCTCTCTCTTTGTGCTTTTAGATATCTCAGAGAACTTACAGAATTCTGTTTTACTTTTCATAGATAATATAGTTTACTGAAGGAAAGCATTTTAATGACTCTCAAAAATACTGATCTCCACTATACAATATTCTGAAAGTTTAACATAAAACAACCAGGGAACTTTTCTTGTGAATCCAGCTTCTGATTACTGATTTTGCAGAGATCTCACTTAGGTTAGAATAACTTACGTGTATGTTTATGTTAGACATGATAATAATCTTGCTGTTGAGAAAATTACTTATGTTATATGACTTGAAAAAATAAAGACACAGATGTATGCACTCATTCGATCAGTGACCTCAATAACTTCCTGAAACTCATTGCAATAAGTCTAATAAAATGTGCAAATCAAAAGGTTCTTCTTAGACATTCCCCCAATAAAGTGAGATAAACTTACAGAATCTTTGGGGCCAGAGAGAAAAGATTTTATTACTTTTGGTAATATTAATAACTTAAATATTTTACATAAAGAAAAGAAAACTGTGCTTAACTATAAACATATCCTAGAAGCTTTAGATGTTTATCTGTTCAAATAGGCAGCCAAAGTTCATTGATGTAAACACTCTCAGAAGGTCTCTGAATCAGTTGGTAGCTGAGCCTAACTTGTAGCAGAAAGCAAGAATTGCACAGAACCATAGAATCATTACAGTAATTTCACAATTATAAGCCACACCTGATTATAAGCCGCACCCATTTATTTATTTATTTATTTATTTATTTTAAAGTGAGGGTCCATGTGTAACAAAGTAACAAATTAGTAACAGAATCGCTGCCAGCTGGGTTTGGTGTCAGGTGCTCAAGTTGCAAACAGTTTTCATAGACCAGCGAAGCCTTTAAAGGCAGCCCCAGGTGCCCTCCCCGGCTGGCTCTCACTTCTGGGTTGGTATTTCACTGGGATTTGTCCATATATAAGCCACACCCGAATATAAGCCGCACTACTGGGGTAGGCTGGATTCTTCAATGAAAAAGGTGCGGCTTATAATTGTGAAATTACTGTACATTTGCAAAAGACAGAGATAGACAGATACTGAATGTAGAGGTTACCAAGACTAAATGCCAATTAGAGGCTTTTACTAGCTGCTAACAGAATGTACCTAAGAGAGATTTGTGGCTTAAGTCCTTGTAAATGTGTCAGTGTTATCTGGTAGATAGCTCCAGCTTTGTTTAGGATTGAAAATGCTGTATAATCTGTAGGAGATAAAAGATTATACCAAGTGTTTAATTCAAGAACAAAAAAGAAGAAAAACACTGGGGGAAGGAAGGAAAGGAAGGAAAGGAAGGAAAGAAGGAAGGAAGGATCTTAGTCCTAAATTTAAGCCATCCTCATGAGGGTAGCAGGCCTTTGAAAACAGTCAGGCTTGTTCATACAATGCAATGTAACCTGCTGCTGGCTGAGAGGACTGTTCCTGGGGAATGACAATATTCTGAGTTAGCCCCAAACAACCTGAATAGCAATGAACTTGCCTATGTAAGCTGCATGAAGAATTTTAAGCATCTTTCTTCATTTTATCTACATAATTCACTGCAGGAACACGTATCTAATTCCCTGCAAGAGGTGACGGTTTGTGCCAGCCACTAAAGGGAAGGAAAATATATTGTGTATTGAACATTTGCACTCAGGTTTAAAGCATTTGCTTTTGCTGGGGAAACCATCACACTTTACCTTACATAGTTAAATTGCCTAGCTTAGCCAAGGCTTCATCCTGGTGCAAATCACACGGTGCTAAGAAAGGAGGAAAGCTAAAAATTTAGAAGCTAATAATAAAAACACTGTAATAAGATAAGAAGCACATTAATAAGGAAGATAAGAAGAATGTGTTAAACATACATATATATATATAAAATACCATAAAACTAATTTCAAATTGCACATTTTTTCTAGGAGTTGTCTGTTTTGTAACTCTATAAACTTTATTCATCTAAATAAAGTCTAAATTTGCAACAAATGTAGTTTACCACAGCTTCAAATGTTGCAATGAGTTTTATAATTTTAAAAATGATGGGATACCTGAATCACCTAGACTTTTCTTTTGAGTCACTGTAACACCAGAGCTACATTTAGGGACCCCATCTGGTCTGGGATGGAGTTCTGCAGATGGGACTTGGGTTAATACTTGTGATGCATTGGCATTAACATACAGAGATCTGGACCAGAGGTACCAGCGTTGCTCTTTTCACCATCAGGAGTTAATAAATAGTCAGGAAATGTAATAAACTCAAATAGTATATTTTAAATGAAGTTTCTGCTTTCATTTTAACATTAGAAGTGAAAAGTCAAGAATCATAATGCCTTTTTTCTTCATAATTTTCACTGAATTAATCTAGGTAAATTTTTATTAGGAATCACCTTGTCTTTGCTGTTTTCGCCTGGGAAAATGAATAGGATGCATTCATATACATATTCTGTACTGCCTTTAATATTCCTCCAAGAAACTTTGTGTATATGGTAAATTCAGTAAGAGTGAGCGAAATCAGAATTTTTTCTCTGTTAAAATATAATTTCGTTTTCTTTTGATGTCCTTTCTCACCCTACATCAATTCAGCCACTGGAAACTCTCTGTCATCTTAGCTTGATCCCTGAATAGAATTGGAAAATAGAAAATTCATGGGAGGACAAAAAATAACTAGTATATTATCAGCTGCTTCATTAGATAGCTAGTTATCAGTGTAAGCTCTGGTGCACAGGGAACCTCCTGCTGCTTTTTGGGCCTGCTGCTGATAGCACTGACTTTGTCCTCTTGAAGTGGTCCCAAAAATTTCCAACCTACAAATGCTGCTACTATCTGCTCACCTCTGCAAGTGTACAAAAGAGACACTTCCTTTTCTTGTCATCCATAAAGTAAGAAGATGGACTTCACAGTTTTCTAGTAGTGAACAAAAGGATGTGAGGCATCCATAGAAAAGAAGGAAAGTGGATTAACCGAAAGATTCTGAAAGGTCTCTTACTCTGATTGTCCAGGTTAAAGCAAAGCTTATATAAGACCTAATAAAAATGTGAGGCAACAGCAACAAACCCTTTTCTTGTTCATCCATGATTAGATCATATAAAAATAATATGGCAATGTTATCAATTATTATTGCATTTCACTTAAGTTGCAGTATGGGACCAGAACCCTCTTGTTCTAAAAACAGCATAAACCAAGCCTTTCTAAAGAATATCATCTGTCTAAAATGCAAAGAGCATGAAGCATAGAGAAGGAAAACAGACATAAAGGTATGTGAAATATCTTCCCTATGACTGCAGAGACATTATATTAATTCAAAAGTGGGTCTGTACCAGTTCTAAAAATAGAATGAGAAAATAGGAGAGGGTCAGGAATCTGTCTCTGAATGGCATAAAGTGTGGGAAGCTGAATGAGGACTCCAACCAGCCTTTTTCTCCCCATTCACCTCCAGGGCAACCTCATGAAGAATGAAACATTTATTATGAGCCATAGAAAAGGAGTGGGTGGACAGGAGGTGAATGTGGTCAAAGTTTGCCTGCAGTTCACAGTCCACATACTGTGGCTGTCAGTTAAGTTCTACTCCATCTGACTACCCCTTCTCTGTACATAATAATCAAGTGAATTTATACGGAATAAATTCCTGGGGATGTACTTGAAGATAAAATTTGCTGAACAGAGAGCAGTGTCCTCAGTTAATGCATTTGCTGTTGGAACAGTAACATAAATGCATGTGGACTGTGGAAGTTTTGGGGATGGCTGCCCATGGAGGAGACCATGAGGGCAATGTCTATCAGTAGCTACAGATGGAATGTGAGGATCTCAGGGTGTAAGGATTTGAGGCGCAAGTAGTAAATAGAAGAGAACGGAACAATAATGTTACACTCAAGATAACTGGAGTCTGGATTGCAGGAACTTGGGAATGAAAGTGAGTTGTGATATGTTTGTGTTTGCAGTGGAGGGAGACATGAGGAAGGAGTGTTATACTCTAGGGAGACAAATTAACGCAGTTGTAAATGTCTTGACAGAGCGTCTTTTAGGACTTGGGTCTTTCATTTTCCCTCATTGTGATCAAAATTTAGAACACTCACACTATCTAGTTTACCATAAATTTAAGGGGATAATAAATCAGGCCAGACTGACCAAGAACAGACTCTTTAATTGTGAATCTCCTAGGACAATTCTAAGTGATTTTGATGACTGTGAGATGTCATCACGTATGTGTTTGCACCACCTGAATTAAAAAATAACTATTATAATTTTTGCTTGCTGATATGGCACAAGTCATGCCCTGAAGGTATACAAAGCAGTACCCAGAAGCAAATCTTCCAAATAGTATGTGATTGGATGAAGACCTAAACAAGACCAGATACACAACCAGGTCAGCCCCTGTGGAATATTTAGCAAAACATTAATATACAGGAGGAAATCTTGACAGAACATCAAGATTTTTTAAATTTTTTTTAAATCCCACACTTTCCTGATAATCAGAAATACTGCTTGGCTTGACTTCTCATAGATCCTGCGAGATTTTTCATTTTACCTAACATGACTCTTAGGATAATTGCAATAAGACTGTTGCTAGATGCAGAACTAACTGATTAATCCATTTGCATATTAGGAGAGACACCAGAAAAACAGCAGCAGGAATTCTCTTTGCATGCATTTATACAGCCTTATAAACTCATTCATGACAGATTTGTATGTCTCACTGGATATGGATCAATGAATATAAACTCAAGACAAGTGTATACCAACTTCTGTTATGACATATTGTGATAGACAGAGGTGTATAAACTATATTTTGTGCTAGTTTGACCTTGAATCATCTCTCCACACCTTACATATTTTTTAAGCTAAAAGAAATATTTTAGTCCATAGGCTATGAAGCTGAGTATGAGCTATGAAATACACTATGAAATACAATAAATAAATAAATACTGAGGTTTGATTCTTGATTCTACCTGATCAGTTGCAAAAAGGCTAGAGCTCATGTTAGCAAGGAAGTGGTCTATGTTTTTCTCTAATAAGATTTTTAAAATTCTGTACAAGTTTGGGTGTCCTTTGAGCACAAAACAGTGTAGATATATTAATTTTCTTTCATTGTATCCCCATATGTAATCATACAATGATATGCTTGTTCTTCTTTTACATTAGAGCTCTTTGCTATGAATTTGTGTGCTTAAAAGTTCCATGTTCATAAGAGAGTGATATTCTCTCTGTTTTTTAACAGGGAATACTAATTTTTAGGGTGAAATTGCATATATTCCCTGATGAATAGAGCATTAATGAAATATGCAGGGTACCATGTACAAATGACTGTGACTCCAGTGCTCTGCACACACAGACAGCTTGGCCTGGATTCATCCTACTTAGCTGCTTTAATATACATGACTAAATTAGGAGCATGATTGCTGTAGGCTGTCTGTGTTGTTAATGGAGAGAAATGAGCTGTTTCAGATGTTTCTTTAAAGGGTATGAAATCTGAATCATGCTCTGAATGTGCCTCTCCCCACTGAACAGAACCTCAGGCAACCAGATGTCCAATTTAGGACTAAGTATCTACTGCAAAGATGTTGTGCAATTTATGGTGGGAAGACCTTGGACCAAGGTTGCTGCATAGTATTTATATAGCACATAGAGTCAGTCTTCTGATAGAAAGACAGAGTCACACCTCTGGAACTTGATAGAAAGAGTCTAAGAGAAGTGAAAGAGGAAATAAGCCAGGTGGGAATGAATAGCCATACCTAGTTTAAAAATATATGACTGATGTCTGCTGGAGGAAATATGAAACTATTATATCACATCTTCTATTATATCACATCTTCTATTATATCACATCTTCTATGTGTTAGGAAAAAAGCAGAGATATGGCAAGTGAGCTGATTTGGAATTTCAAAATTATTCATACCTTTGTGCATACTACTCTGAGAATAAGTAGATTTTTCTTGACATCTTCACTGTGGTGCACATTCTACTACATCTACTACATTCCCTGAACAGTCCTGCTTTTATGTATGGAAGTATCCTAAACCATGCATTTAAATGCTATAGTAGGTTAAAGAATTAATTTTGTATCTATGGCCCCGTATTTTTTCTTCACCTGTTGGTGGATGTTCTTTGCTGTTTTCCTATCTTCAGTGATCTTATTTGGTCTTATTCAACACATGGCTGGAAATAAAGAAATTGAATCAAATTGCCAGGGATGAGGTAACAGTGAAAGAAAATAAAATATGAACCATTTCTAGGAAGAGCTTAGAAAGTTTGCTTCACATGATGGTAAATTTGGACCCAGATCAAATTCCCATTTGACAGAATGGTGCCTATACATATATATACATATATATATATATATTACAAAAAAAGTTAATTGAGTCAATTCTTTAAAGACGCAGACAATCTTTGTAATTACATTGTTCATTGTACAAAGGAATTTCTCCTTCATTCCATATTACATTATGAGGTCTCCAATACTTTGGGAGTTTTTTATGGTTTTCTGATATACTATATGTCTGGATTTTTTTTCCAACAAATTCTTTAACTTACATCATTTTAATGCCATTGTTATTTTTATGAATCTTGAGCTCACCTTCAAATATTGCTTAACTAGCTCTATTGGCAGTTACATGAGGAAGAGGAATGCTAGTATTTAGTTGATGTCAACTTTTCCTGATTTCCTGGATGCTTAGTCTGCAATGGGTCCTGTTTCTCTGGGAAATGTGCCCAAGTGGTAAAACTTAAATTTTATGCATGTGGGAGAAGAATAGGAGTGGCCCATGCACAAACATTTGCACATAAATATACATATTCTTTGGCAGACCAGACACACAGATAGAATTTTTCCACATCAACCCTTTTAATGGAGTTTTACATTTCATTAATTTACAAAAATTTCATTAATGCATATACATTTTTCAATAAAAGCTCTGCCTTTAAAAGCCTGAGATGTGTGAATTATTCATTTGCTTGAAAGGCCTCCTTGCAATTAAATATTTTTAAAATATCTTTATTTTTCTAAATTTTGAGGAATATCCTGTGGCATGCTTTCAGTATCCTTGATTTAACACCTGTCTGAAGATTTTAAGTCACAACATAATGATCCTGTCTCCAGATAGGGTTAATCTCTTCAGATCAGTCAAAAATATCTTGTGGAGTGGCCAGAAGGTGGCAACAATATTGTTCTTTTAGGAAGATGAAAGTGGTGACTAAACAGTTGTACACCACCTGGTTCTGCCCAGATCATAAACACTTATATCAGTAATCCTGTGATTTATTGCTCAGGAAATACTCCTGGTTGTAAACTCAATCAGTAAATTAAATGTCTATACTGAATGATACCGTATGTATAGATCTCTTCTCTTACAGAATTTGTCAATGTCCCAAGAGACTTCCAAGAAGTATTGAGTTATATTTTAAAAGAAAAAAAGAAAAAAAAAAAAAAAAGGGAAAAAACCAAAAAAAGCAGTGCTATAGACATTATCCTGCAGAGTTCCTGACATGATGACATGATTTGCATCCATCTGAATCTCATCAAGAATCTATTCACTGCTCTTTTACCTGTCACCAGTACATAGTTTGCATTGCTGAATTGTCCTGTTGTTGGGGGTTTTTTCTCACCAAAGATGGAGAAAATGGATTTGGAAACAGAAAAACAAATGGCTTTTGCTTCTTTAAAACTGAGAAGTGTCTTAGAGATGACTGGAAAGGTTCCAAAGCTTACAAGTTTATGGGACTAGTCTCTATTGCCCCAGGCTATCAGAGCTACCATGAAATCTGGGTTGGACACCTGATAACAAAAATCTTAAATCTAGGAAGTACTTATGCTGCTCACACATCAAGACCAAGAGAATCTTCTGAAGACGTCATTTTAACAAATGCAAAAATGTACATAAATCTTATGAACCCCTAACAATGACTGTGGGGTTTTTTTAGTATCGTGAAGTCTAGTTAAGCAGCAGCTTCAATTTAAACCAAACTTTTAACAATAAATTTTTCCTGTGTATTTTGCAACACATTTGGTAATGCATAATGTAGTTCCATCTCCTTCTGCCACGCTGAATTTTTTTTTCCTTAAATGTTGTGTATGCATGCACACACACCCTTATGGACATGTACATAAACTTCCATCTCCAGATGACAGATATTCTTCAGAATAGGTACAGTATCAGGCTAATATTCATGGTAAGACTAGTTTTGGTTAACATCCAGGCATGTTGAGTTTTATGATTCATAACCATACCCATTCAAGCATGTTAGTGACTTTAATTAAATTTAGCTCATGTATAGGGCTTTTACCATGAGTAGTACAACTTTTAAGTGATGAGACATCAGTAGCTGATGTGTGCTTTTAACTTACAGTTATCTTATATTTCATATATGTCATTTTTCCTCCACTGTGACCAGGGAAAAGATTGTCTGATGGTGCCAGAGTTAATTCTGCCAAGGTTTACATCAGAGTAAAATTTCTGTGCCACCAAACTACTTCGGAATGAGTTTTATTGCTGGAATATCATCAGAAGAATAGGAAGCTGGACTGCTATTTTTAGCTTCAAAATTCAAAGAAAAGCTAATATTTATTTCCCAGTCAGAGTCAAAAGATATTTTGCTTTTGCTGTTTAGAGAATTAACAGAATAGTTTACATTTGCCCTTGCCTTCTTACACTCAAATTCACTTGTAGAGCAGAACATGACACAGGATAAGATCTAAACTGGTTTTTAATGGGTTTTAAAGAGTTCAAATGCCTATATTTTTCTCCTAAATCACTTAGCTCCTTCTCAAAACTCCAAAGTAGTTAAAAAACGCCAAACCTACAAAACACCCAAAACCAAAATCTCAACCCCATAACTTGTTTTCATAACATAAAAGTAGAAGATTCTGCCAAAAAACACATATCCTCATTAGGGATTTCTCCTTATTTAGACCATGACAGACGAACTTTCTTCAAGTATGGGAAAAGTTAAAATTGCTTTTAAAACAAGACAGTGTTGAAGCCACAAAGGGAGGATTCATATTAATCGCTTTGTCTGAATATTTTTTCTTCATATTTTGGCTGGACAGAATCTTCCAGATCTGTAAATCGTTACACGACATTTTTATATCATATTAGCCACATCAAATGCAATGATAACACAACTGGCAAGGCTTTTAGGTTACTAATGCAGGAGTAACATGGCCCGAAGGGCCATAAATAAATTTAGTCAGTGCCAAAAATGAATGCAGGTCTGGGGCAAAAAAGTGTTTCTTTCGGAATTTCATGTTTCCTTCCTGCTTATTATTCTTGGCTCAGTATTTATGACTATTCTGCTGTACGTCAGTGGATATATTGATGTACATGCAAGTGAACTTGTCCTCAGAGGATAATGTACAGGCAAACACAGAGACACTTTTCCTTTTGGCTTTACTTTTCCCTTGTGTTTCATTATCTTAGTTATGCTATGAGGCAATATTAATGCAAATAGGTGGAAGAAATGCAGTCATATTTGGAAAATCCTCCTGTTTCTGCAAACCAAAAAGCCACAGGAAACTCACTAACACCACTGTGCATGAATTCAAAAGGGTTGCCACTAAGTCCTGAGCCAATTTATTTTTTTTTAAATTTATTTATATAATATATATTAATTGGGTGTGGAAATACACGATTTTGGATTTTTGAATACAGGATTTTTGAATCCATACTCCTGATCACTTTCTACCTCCATAATCAAGCATTATAAACTGCAGAAAGGAACAAAGCTCTCTGATTTAACTTAGTTCAGTCCAGCTATGGGAAAAGACATGACAAATGCAAACATTCATGGCTAGAAAGGTGCCATGACAAATGTTCTAGTTACTGTAATAAGTTTATTAGAAACACATGGCTTGATTTTAATGCATACCAGCTCTTAGAACTGGAGCAAACTATTCCGATTTCATAAATCAAATACCTAGAATAGTTCCTTATTCTGAAAAATTCCTGTGATATGATACATTTACAGATAAGTTTATACTGTATTGACTATGCAAAAGAGCTGAGTGATAAGGTCTTTAGAAACAGAATTATGAGCATTATTTGCGGAGATTAACTTGAAAATATTCACTTTACAATATGTATCTGAATGAAATATGTAATCTGTTAATATGTATCTGAATGAAACTCAATTATTTCTGTTATGGAATATATTGTGAATTACCACCACTTAACACAAGCCTGTAAAAGAAAATAAACAATTGTAATTATGTTAAGAAAACTTCATAAACTTCAGAGTATTTTAGCATGTACACCTGCAGGCAGCTAAAGCAGTTCATCAGTAACCCAGACACAATTCAGTCAGCTGCAATTGGCTGTGTACACGGAGGAAACAACTGTCAGTGTAGGCATGGCTTCCTCCCAGCTTATCTCTCCTGTAAATCTGTATGAGAAACATAGCATAACCATAGGAGTATCTGAGAGATATTGTGTCTCCCAAAGGCTCGTCTGATTTTCATAGCAATATGACCAAATTTAAATGATATTGGTCTAATATTGAGAAGAAAAAGAAACCTCTTGGTTGAAGTGAGATGCTGCTCTGTCGGGATATAGTGACAACATGGCTGTAGGAATTGCAGATATTTCTTTTGCCCATGATATTCTAGACAGTTGGAAACTAGAACTCTCTTGGTGTGTCCATGTGTCTATCCAAACAGTAGACTATGGCACATTTACTCATACTTGCAGGATGCTAGCAAATATGGTGTTTCACTCTACAAATGTGATGGTATAGCACATTAAGAAAGGAAATAAGATGAAAGGATGGCTTTTTCCTTTTTTTACAATAGGAGAATGGATGATAATGCATAATGGGAGAAGGATAGACAGGCTACAGCAGTATTTTCTTCAATTCTCCCCACAGCAGTGAGTTGGAATTCCACAAGATAGGTGGAATGTCACATCCCTCACAGTTACCCATCATTGTATTTAATTTCTAGATAATTTTGAAATTTTTATCCTCCACAAATTCTTGTATCAGTCAGAGACTAACTATATACATCACACTTCCTTTTGTCTTTTTCAGACCATCAATATTTACTTTCATTATTCCCCAATAATTTTATTAAAAAATAAAGTGTTGGTCTGTATGAATTAGAAATTTATTCCATACTTAACTGTTCCTTTCCACACTCGAGAATTTTGGGGAGGTTTTTTTTTACTAGGGAGAGCCAAAAATTCAGTCAGTGTTCAATATAAGGGCACACATGTAGAGGCATAAGCTTGTTAGGAGATAGAAAATTTACTTATTTTCTGTTTGTCTAGACACAAATGCAGAGAGGTTTTATCCATTACTAGTGATCCTAAGCACTATCCTAAAATAGAAATAAGAATAATCTTCAGGTATGGTCTTCCTATAAAATCTGGTAGATTTAGGCAGGAAATTAGTGGCAGGAATTAGGCAGGAGTTGTGAAAAGGTTAGTTAGTTTGCTTGAGCCTATAACTTCAAAAAGGCAACGTTTCCACCATAGGTTGTCGAAAACAAAATCCTGAACCTATCCTACTTTGTTTACAATGTTTCATCTGTGAGTATTCAATAAATGCAGACTTGCTGAGAACAGGAAGATGTATTTCTTAAGTTAAAAATTAATCATTTGAAATCATGAATTTACTTCCTGCCTTATCATGAAAACATCAGCTTCCCATATCTGAGAAGACTAGGGCTTCCTTCAAGCTAACAAATGAAATTGCTTATAATAAAAACTTGTTTTGAAAGCAAGGAAAAGATAAATATGTTAGTTCTAACTAGCACTGAAGATGGGAATATATGCTGATATGTACTTTAAACAGATGAGAAACAGCATGACTGAAATATATTAACATATGATATTACACAGAAAATTATACAGAAAATGCATGGCTAAACCCCATGTTTTCCATTAAGCTGTGGATCAAATATAAGCATTCATCAGTAAATCCCTGTTTTTTCCTTAGGATAGCTTTCAGAATTTATCATAATTTAAAAAATATTACAGTAATTTCACAATTATAAGCCAAACCGGATTATAAGCCACACCTCTCGGTAGCCAGGTAGACCATGGGATTTGTCCATATGTAAGCAGCACCTGAACATAAGCCGCACTTTTTTTTTTTTTTTTTTTTAAAGTGAGGATCCATGTGTAACAAAGTAACAAATTAGTAACAGAATCACTGCCAGCTGGGTTTGGTGTCAGGTGCTTAAGTTGCAAACAGTTTTCATAGACCAGTGAAGCCTTTAAAGGCAGCCCCAGGTGCCCTCCCCTGCCGGCTCTCACTTCTGGGCTGGCATTTCACTGGGATTTGTCCATAGATAAGCCGCACCTGAATATAAGCCGCACTACTGGAGTAGGCTGGATTCTTCAATGAAAAAGGTGTGGCTTATATTCATGAAATTACTGTATATTATTTTATAGAATGATAGAGTATCCTCAGGTGTAAGGGGTAACTTTATCAGGTCCTGAATGAGATTAATGAGTTTCCAGTGTCCTCCTTCCTGATCTTCTTGAAAATCAGGACAATGTTCACCAACTTCCAGTCACCTGGGACCGGTCTGGATTCCCACAGCTTCCTCATGAGGGGAAGCAGAGAGGGAGGCACTGATCTCTTCTCTCTGGTGAAGAGTTGCAGGAGGACTCAAGAGAATGTCCTGGAGCGATGTCAGGGAAGGTTTAGGTTGTAAGTAAAAGGTTTTTCACACAGAGGGCGCTGGGCACTGGAACAGACTCCCCAGAGAAGTAGGCACTGCACCAAGACTGACAGAGCTCAAGAAGCTTTTGGACCATGCTCTAGGACACATGGGGTAATTCTTGGGGCTCTTCTGTGCAGGGCCAGAAGTTGGACTTAGTGATCCTTGTAGATCCCATCATACTTTGTTTATTCTGTGAACCTGTGATGAGATGTCCCCTAAGTCTCCTCTTCTTTAGGCTGAACAAACCAAGTGGCCTCAGTAGCTTCTCATATGGCTTCCCTCTTTTTTAGAATTTCTTACTCATGACATTGCCAAACACTGAGGTTTAGTAATCACAGTAGCCTGCAGTCTAATAAAGTTAGAACCACCTTTTATCTGTCTAGGCAGCTTGATAAAGAAGTTTTGTGTTGCTTTATTCTTTTTTTTTTTTTATAATTTTGGCGGCTATTGTGTGATTATTCTTCCAAAAACTAAAAGCAATGATGATGACCAGTAATTGTCTGGTAGCAACTCCTCTCTTCCTATATAACGTAATGAGAAGTAAGAAGCAATCTTTCTCCATCGGCTACATAGGTTCTGTGCAGTCTTTGAATTCTCAGGACTTAGTAGTCTGCTGGAAAATCTCTGTTTCTGATCTTATGATCTCCCATTACCAGACTCATCCTGCTTGTGAAATTTTAGCTAGTGTCTTCATAGTACACAGATTTATGCTCTTTTCCCTCAAATAATTGATGAGTATCAAAACAGCAAAGTACTTTGCCATCATATCAAGCCAAACAGGAATAGCCAAAGTTATTACTGAATTTTTAATGTTCTGTGGCTGCAAGCAATGTCAATGGGTCTCATGGGAGACAACTTTCAGTATCGGCATTATGGTTCTGCAGATGGAAGGTAAGTGGGAGGCAGCTTTCTTACAGGTCCTCTTTAAGGGTGGTATAAATATAGATTTCAGCAGGACATAAGCATCTGTCTGTGATTAATTGTAGCTGGATAAAAAAGCTTCCTAAGTCATGGCATTTGGGTTCAGGCTCTGATTTCGGACTACAGAACAACTTATGCTCACACATGGTTAAACCTTTCTTAGATTTGAGATATTTGTAAACAGAATGTTGGCAGGCAGTTATTTTAAGCAATCCAAAACAGTCATACCTGATACCATCAAAGTGAGATTATGTGTACATGTTAGGAGGATATATTCTACTCAGCAAGCTTCTCAGTACATACAGGCATCACAACCTCCTTGTCTCCCCTGTGCTCATGAGTTGCCAAAGTGTCAGTGCTTGCTTTTGTTCAGATATATAAACTCAGTGTGTTATTGTTTGAAGCTAAACTTCTAACCAAGAAGGTCATAATCTGTGTTTTTAACATTTGTTAAGAGGTATTTATTTGTACCATTCTCCTTTTCAGGTCAATGGTCATACATTCTAGCAGACAGCTGGGGATTTAAACATTTGATTTTATTTTAAATTAATTTTATTTTCTTTTAAATAAAAGCGTCTTACAGAGGCAGGAAATGTGTGACAAAATTATACGTTTTTCAACTCATCAGAATCACCAGATGAACAAAACATCAAACAAACAAAAGATCTCCAGCCCTTTTAAAGAAACCTATTAGCTAGAAATATTTCAAAAGTCAAAGATTTATGAGCCAAGTTATTTTTTTAAGGTCATTTTTTAAATTCCTTTAATACGCTTCAAGAGTTTACCTAGGAATTTTAAATGGTCCTTAGACCCTCATCCTCCTTTAGAATAAAGGTTTTTGTGGTTATCATGAGGTACACACGTTGAGCTCATTAATTTTGTGATGTTCTAGAGAAAGCTATGCAACTTTGCAGACTTCTCCAGCTGTTCCATAGTCAGTGGAAAAGAAGATATCATACCACTTATAGACAGATTTGAGTGGTGTTTCCTAAGGAAATCAATATCAGCAGTAAGGCTTAGTTGTGTTTCCAATCAATGAAACAACAATTGCTTTGGCCTCTCTTTTATTTAAGAGAGGTACTTGGAGTTCCTGGCTCCCACAGGTTGAAACTCAATCTTCATTTTTTCCTCTCCTTTCCTTTAAAAACAATATCTGTTTTAAACATTTTGTCATCCTAGGCTGTACCTTATGGAGTCCATTTCTCCACATTTTCCCCAGCTGCTGAAAGAATGCCCATGGATACAGAATGACCCGTGCAATCCCATGTAGCAGAGCATTCAGTTTCTGCATAACTGCATCTCACCTTCAACAAGGCAGTGTCAGCTATACTCAATGAGCTGAGAAGATTTTTAACAGTGTGGGAGACAAACTGCAGCATCTGGGAAAAAACTAATTGAATCTTGCAGGGTTCTTTGTTTTGTTTTTGCCTAGCTTTGGCCCTGCTGATATTACTGAAACCATTGCATTTAGAGCTAGGAATTTAAATACTAAATTCTGGGATGGCGGAAAGTGACAGCAACAATAATTAAATAATTGCATTTATAATGGGGAGATGACTTAAATGCAGCTGATGATACGAGTTAGAAGGAAGAAGGATATTTATGCAAGTGTATGGGAAACGCACTCAGAAAAGAGAGCTATCCTTCTCTGCAGGACTCATGTCCTTTCACATGCTAGCTGACAAGATGCTTTAAAACTATGACTTTAGAAATGTCAGTCCTGTGAAGAGATATATTACAGTAATTTCACGATTATAAGCTGCACCCTTTTCATTGAAGAATCCAG
>VRYO01001269.1:3239496-3250346 GCA_009812075.1 Sialia sialis | reverse complement strand
GGCAGAAAAAAAAAATAAATTAAAAAAAAATGCGGCTTATCAACCGGTGCGGCTTATTTATGAACAACTTCCGTGGTCTTCCCAGCTACCCGGATGTGCGGCTCATAATCAGGTGCAGCTTATAATTGTGAAATTACTGCACTTTAGAAAAACTAACAGTAAATGAAAGGAACTTCAGCACACCTCAGAGCACTCCAAATAATGGTTTGTCATACTGATGCCAAATCTGAAGTAATCCATTATTTACTATGTGTATAACTCTATCTTTTCAGTGATTGTTTGGATTGCAGAAACTTTTTGTCCTAAGGCAACTCAAGTGGCCCCAGAAGCCTGATATTACATTTCAAACAGACTTTCCCTGATGCAGAGATGTAAGCCAGATGACCTTTAGTGAACACAAGCCTTTTCATTTGTGATAAGAAAAGGATTAAATGAACCCAAGGATTTAAAATTTAAATATATAGGCAAAAGAATTTTTCCCAAAACTTCTGCACAGTTAGGATTTGAAATTTCTCTGCTATCCCCTGATGATTGTCACTGAGACAGTTTAAAATAGTTAAGAAGGAAAGGGTCCATGATACAGAATGTGTTTTTATTTTAAAAAATAGCATAACAGCTAACAAAAAACTCCAAACCAAACTAACAAAAAAATCTTTCCCAAGCCTTCAAGGCTGAAATGATACATGTCATTTAGCAAATGGTTTGTCACAGAAACTTTGCTGAATATATTAGGATGAACTTTTGGGATGCTATAGACAGAGATAGGAGGAAAAAAGGAAATCAGTTTTTATTTCTACCTCTTTGGAAAGCAGAGAGAATGTGGAAACAATCAGAAGTATACATCAAAGTCTGTGATTTTATGTAAACATCTGTCTAGAAAGAATATAAGAAAATTTACAGCCATTTACTAAAAGTTATTTTCCATGCTTTGGTAACGTAGTAAAGTTTGAAATTTGTGGAAGTATGGTGTCTCTTTGCTAAAGCTGCTTTCCTCACACCACTTGGTCATTATTCTTTAGCCCTGCGTGTGCAAGCCCTATGCTCTTACACTTTTCTGCTATCCAGACTTCTGATTTTACAGCTTGTTTAAATTGTAGTCCTTTTGTTTTCATTTAGGAGTCCTATGTTACTCCTGAACTAAGATTGCTCTGTACAAAACCACCACTTATTTATATAAATAACTGACCTTCCTTTATTTATAAAATAAATATAATATTTAATTATATCATTTTATGAGGCTATGAATGGAGAAAATTATTTCTATAGACAATGTGAAATACTAAGGTAAATAAAATTCAATGTAACATTTGGATTCTAGCTCTCAGACACTATTAGCACAGTTTTCCATTGTTGGAAAGGCTGAATTGACAAAACTAGGTTAACCATTGCTACTGATGTTGAAAATCATGATTACACTCAGATATGACATCTTTATAAATTATTTCATAGCAGAAGGGAATTATGACATAGTCTCTTCACCTCTTAGTGGTTATTACTCTGTGGTGTTCATAAACAAATTTCTACCTGCAGAAAATGTAATCTACTGCACAGAATTGCTTTCTCAGCAGTTCCTTTTTTGAAAACATCAAAAAGGAAATGCATCTTTTACAAAAATGTTACTACAAGTATTCATATTACTGCTACTGCTGCATATTACTGATCACTCATCACATAGATCAATCATTGAAAAGAGTGATAGCAAGAAAAGCCTTTAGGCTACCTATTAAATAGTTACAAATTTCCGAATTTGAAGTCCAAAGCCTGATTTAGATGCTGATGGACATCCTTTAGTTAGGTTGATTCCTGGCATCAAATCAGGGAATTATCCTCCATATAATCAGGGTGGCTAAATTTGGCCTAGCCTCCTAATCCTAACAAAAATATTGAAAATCATAAAGAAAATGGAAACTTTTTTTGTTTTAATGAAAACCCTTAGTAATCTGAGAGTTCTTCAGGTAAAATGACTATGTAACTTCAAGAGATTTTTTATGAAATGGGAAATTTTAGACAGAATCTTGTTACTCTATAAAGTATTATGTAAAGCATTATTTTTCAAATTATTGATTAATTATATATTATTCTAAAAATACACAATCTAATTTCTTAAAAAGTTACTTAGGTGTCAGGGTAAGTAATGGTTTCTTTTGTAAATTAAGCTGTGAGAAAGAGTTCAGGAACTTTTAGCTAGGAAAGTTTTTCACATATTTTGAGTATTACTCAGACATTCTTTTAAATAGATGGAGCATTTCAAACACTGGAAGAAAGTTGCCTGTGATTTGAAACTGACACCTTTACCTGGAAGAAATTCGATAGTGAGATAGTCATAATCATAATGAAGCATCCTGACTTTGAATAACAAACAGGGTCATTTCTGCAAATTAGAGGCAAGTTTTGAGAGAAGATTAACATCCAAATTTAACCTGTAATGTAAATGGCCTCAGAAAAAGCAAATTAATCTTAACTAAGCAATATGAAGCCAGTATTGGCAGTAGTTACGATTTTAAACCAAACCACCTGCCTAAGCCTCATTTCCTCTGTCAATTCCTTTTGCTTCAATTAGATATAAACAAATAAAGTCCAAAGGATTTTAGCAAGAAGATAAATGTTAGCTAATCAAGTCTGAAATAACATATGAGCTCTTCTTCCTCACTTGTCTCCTTGAGCATCTGGTCTCGGCTACTGTTCCATTGTTAGTGAACAAGGAGAGAAGTAATTTCAAAGGACTG
Organism: Sialia sialis; assembly: GCA_009812075.1. Lineage (NCBI taxonomy): Eukaryota > Metazoa > Chordata > Aves > Passeriformes > Turdidae > Sialia > Sialia sialis. Next base: position 3,247,620 of record VRYO01001269.1, on the reverse strand, counting down.
ACTTATGCAATAGCTCGTTTGGCAATTCTATTTGCATTTGACTGCATTTGAAGAACAAGGTAGCCTTCATTACATGAAATAACTTGACTGCAGAAACTGGGCAAGAGTCAGTAATATTTATAATGTTTTTGCAGTAACAAACTTAGAGTTCTCCTATTCTTTCTTCCTGGAAATACATATTCTTCCCGGGAACATTCCTGGGAATAAAAAGCTAAGAGCAGGAAGCTATTTTTGGAAAGGATTACCCTCTCTGGGTTTTGGTGTTAACCCTTAAAATAAAGATAAGCAGAGAGTATGAGCTTCCTGGAAAAAGGGTAAAAGACCTTTCAGATAACCGGATATTTGTAATCAATCCAGAAAGTCTATAAAGACCATTTGTTCCTAGATTTTATGGTGCCCAAATACACAAAACCCTTACAAATTAAACATTTAATCAAGTAAAAGGGGGGCTATTAAATAATTTACATGGCAATACTTTCTTATCAAGAAAACTGTAACACTCAACTGCAGAGGAAAGCAAACTGAAAGAAACAATGCAGCTTGGAGCAAGATTTTTTAAAATTATGAAGTTCAAAATTAATGAAGTTTAAAGTGAAAAATTATAGCTTCTGCCTGGAAGTCCACCTGGACTACAGAGCAAAATTCTTTTCTAAATGTAAGAAATTATACACAGAAAATATTTCAGACAACATGCTTGCATAACTTTACTTCAAATAAAAGCAAAGCATTTCCTTTCCCCCTTCTTCTTAGGCCAAGAGATGGCTGTCTGGATTCAATCTCTTCTGTTTAGCACTAGGATATACAAATACCTCGATGCAAGCTCCCTATCTTCCTTTCAAGCTCATTAGATATGACAGCAGTTTCAATCTCCAAGCCATAGAGCAACGTTAATACACAGTGACGTCCAGGCTGATGAGTCCTTCTAAAAGGAGCTGATCTTTTGCCTTCTGCTGGTTAGCATGCATTTATTGATCCAACAAATGAGAAAATCCTTAACCTCTGGAGCTTATATCCATGATTTCATTTTTAAAGAAAAGCATGCCCTGCCTACCCAATTAAAACCAAAAGTATGAAACGCCTCAGAATTCCTCTGCTTCAGCCTGTGCAGTGAGAAAATAAAGAATAAGGAATCTTACTGCATCCTGCAGCTCAGTGGCACCTCTGGAAAGCAGGGACTCTGATCCTTGCCTTCCCACTCCATACTCCCTATACTCTCCATTACAATGTCCCTGTACAAAACACTTCCCTTTATGAATAGGACTTGGGAGCACTGCAAACTCCTTCAGCCTCCAGTCTAACTTGGATCTGGTCAACTCCAATCCTGAGGAGGTGAGTCTGGGCCCATTATGATTTGTCACTTCTGAAGCCAGTTAAAATAACTGCATTCACACACACACTCCTTACCTTATCTCTGCTCCAGTACCATTAGAAAATTACAATAACCACCCCTTGGTACCCCCACAGGCCTTCAGGTCTATGCAGGGTACAATTTGAGTCTTCCTAATTCCACACAGCTGCACAATTCCTTTTTTTGAGTCTAGGTGTAATTAAATCCTGGCAGCTGCAGGGCAAGAGCTGTCACTCCACTGTGACAGTATCCAGACCAAGTGTTACATGCCCTATGAAATACAAAAGTTCTTCCCTCTGATTTTTTTTTTTCACTGAGTGTAAAATCAAGACTTCATGAGATAATCCCAAAGTAGTCAGAACCTCAAAATAATACCTTTATTCTAACTACATGTTTATTTTAACTGACACTGAGGTTTTGACTTTTAACCAACCACCTTATCAGGAATAGGCTCCTTATGATTTTAAGATGACATGACTGGTTTGAGTTAATTTTAAAATTAGACTTTTAGGTTAGAACTAGAAGGGAGGGGTCAAAATCAGTGAATTATGAAAAAATAGATGTTAGAAGACTCTATGCCAACAGCTTCCATACATGAAGCAGAATGGATATGCCAGAGAGGCAGAGGAATTGAGCAGTGCACAATTATTTCAGTAAAAATAAGATGACCACAGCATATTTCATTAGGTAAATTAAATACATACTATTCTAGCTTTGGCTTGAGAACTGCTGTGTTGGAACCATGTATAGATTTTTTTCAAATTTCTCCAAGACTAAATATATTTTTGTGGTTTCTGATATACCTTAAGGATACTTTTTGCTCCATTTAGCATGTGGGAGGGTAGTGAGAAATATAAAAATTAAGCATAAAAGTTGAAATATAGAATATAGCATCAAAGGAAGGAAGTTATTAAAAAAGTGTTTTTTGTGTCTGGTCTTCTAGAATAGCCCAAAACTGAACCACTTAAACCAGCTTATAAATTGAATTTAAAACATTATATGAATACATTATAAAGGGCATTTTTTTCTATGCTTTTGTAGTGGTTTGACCTTAGCTGTAGGCCAGGTGCCCACCAAAGCTGCTCTATCACTTTCCCATCTTCAGCTTGCCAGAGGAGAGAAATACAATTAAAGAATTGTGGGTTGATGTTACAGTCATGGCCTAAACAGACTTCACCCAGGGTAACAGAATTTAATTTATTACCACAGCTATCGACGCAGTGTAGGATAATGAGAAATAAAACCAGATCCTAAAAACACCTTCCCCCTACCCTTGCCTTTAATTCCTGGCTCAGCTTGACTACCAATTCCTCCACCTCATCCCCTCCATTGGTACAGGTGAATGGGAAATGAAGAATGAGTGTTCTGGTCAGTTTATCATTCATGTCTGCCACTGCTTCCTCCTCACCCTCCTCCCCTGCTCCAGTGTGGAATGGGGTTCCCCATGGCTCAGCATTGGTGCCAGTCCTGTTTAGCACCTTTATCAATGATTTGGACAAGGGTTTGAGTGCTCCCTCAGATAGCCAGCATTATGTTAGGCAAGAGTGTTGATCTGCTGGAGAGTAGGAGGGCCCTACAGAGGGATCTGGGCAGGCTAGATCTATGGGTTGAGGTCACTTGTGTGAATTTCAGTGAGGCAAAGTGTCAAGTCCTGCACTTGGGTTACAACAACCCCGTACAGTGTTACAGGTTTGGGAAAGTGTCTCAGCAGAAAAGAATTTGAGGATGCTGGTGGACAAACATGAGCCAGCGTGTGACCAAGTGGCCGAAAGGGTCAGTGGCATCCTGGCCTGTATCAGCAGCAGTGTGGCCAGCAGGACCAGGGAAGTTATAATTCCCCTGTACTTGGCGATGGTGAGGCTGAGCCTTGAATTCTGTGTTTGGTTCTGGTCCCCTCAGGACAAGACAAACATTGAGATGCTGGAGTGTGTCCAGAGAAGGGCAACAAAGGTCACAAAGTGTCCCGAGTGGAAGTCATATGAGGGGTGGCTGAGGGAGCTGGGGGTGTTTAGCCTGGAGAAAAGGAGGTTAAGAAGAAACTTTATCACCCTCTGCAACTACCTGAAAGAAAGCAGGATGGGGATTAGCCTCTAATTCCAGATGATTAGTGACAGGATAAGAAGACATAGCCTCAAGCTGTGCCAGGGGAGCTCAGCTTGGATATCAGGAATAGTTTGCTCACTGAAAGGATTGTCAAGCATTGGAACAGACTGCTCAGGGGGCTGGTCAAATCAAGATCTAGGGGAGTGCTCAATAAGCAGCTGTGTGCTAAGGTTTGATTGGCCTAATGGTGTTTGGTCAATGGTTGAACTTGATCTTGGAGATATTTTTCAACCTTAATGCTTCTATGATTCTATCAACTTCTCCAGCAAGAGTCCTTCCCACAGGCTGAAGCTCTTTGTGAACTGCTCCAGCCTGGGTCCCTTCCATGGGCTGTAGTCCTTTGGGCACAGACTGCTGCAGCATGAGTCCCCTGGGGCACACTGGCCATCCCAGCAAGCCCCCTCCAGCATGGGATCCTCTCCCTGAGGCCACAGGTCCTGCCGGGAGCCTGCTCCAGCACAGGCTTCCCAGAGGGCCACAATGTCCTTCAGGCCTCCACTGGCTCCTCCACGTCCTGCAGGTGGACCTCAGCTCCCCCCTGGGCTGCAGGGGCACAGCTGCCTCACCATGTCTTCACCATGGGCTGCAGGGCAATCCCAGATCCAGGGCCTGGAGCACCTCCTGCCCCTTCTTCTGCACTGACCTTGGTGTCTGCAGAGCTATTTCTCACATATTTTCACTCCTCTCTACTCTGGCTGGCATTTTCTTCTGTCACTGAATTGTGGGTTTGTTTTTTTTTCCCCTTTTAAAATATACTATCCCAGATGTTCTACTGCCATTACTGATGAATCCATCAGAGTCATCTTGCTTTGATTCTCTTGTACATAGGTGAAGCTCCTGGCAGCTTCTCAAAGACGTTTGCAGACTCCATTACCACAACTTTGCCACACACACCTAATACATCTGTATACCCTCTTTTCTCACACTGAACACACAAAATAATTTTTTAGAAAGGAGGTAGAATGGTCTCAGAATTACAGTTGAGGGATTCCCATTTTTTCCAAATTCAATGTTAAGTTTATTATGATAAAATTGAAACTAAAAAAGTTTCATTTAAAGTGGTCTGGATATATCAGTTTATTCTTCAAGTAGATTTCTGAGTAAAAATTATCATTTCTTAAAGCAGAAAATAGCCTCTTACTTTCACTGATACAGCCACTCTGGAAAATCAAAACATTAATTTATTTGTGAAATGTTTTCTACTTCATACAAGTTCCACACATGTTATTGAATAAACTATTAAAATTATTGAATAAAGTGACTAATGGTCAATTACTTTGGAATATCTATTAATTACTAGGTCAAACACATATCATGAAGAATATAACCTACCATCCCAAATAATCTGTTTATAAATGTTTTGATTTTATGTTAACTATATAAAGTGCCATGCATAAGTTGGTCACTGTTATCAAAGGCAGGGAAATTAATTTTCCTAGAAAATGTGATCACAGCAAAGATTTAATATTCTTCTAGGTATTCACCACAGCTCATATTATACCAAGATACCCTCTTTTACAGCTATCACTACTTCAGCATCTTCATTTTCCAAAACAAGTTATCAGCAAGGTTGCCCATTTCTCTGTCCTGTACAGTGATGTCAAAGGAGAGACATTTTACCTCAGCATGTGAGTGGGCAAGGGGATGTGCACTTGCACGTACAAGACACAGAGGTGATAGAAAAATAAAAAGGATAAGCCCAAGGAACAGCAAATAAGTTAAAAGCTGATAATGCTGATAGGGAAGAAATAATTTTAGAATATGCTAAACCCCAAGGAAGTAGAGTTATGATAAGGATGTGATGGGATATAAAAGCTGATCTGTAGTCCACTTTGCTTTTTCTTTTGAATGTGAGATATGAGATATATCAAACTCCTGGTCAGTATGCTTAGCTGGACAGTGGTGAGTCATATTGGAAAAGGTGGACATTTTGAGTATGCTATTTTGAGATAAGTAGCCAAAGCTTGCTTATTTTTCTTTAACTAATATTTTTTATAAATTTTTTAACAGTTAATATGAAATCTCATGGTGTAATTTACTGACTGATTTTGTAAGTATTTTACTGCAACTTGCACAGAGAATGTTTCAGATGGGAAACATCAAGGCATACCACAAAATGATGATAAGCCTAAAGTAAGAGTAAAAAGCATGCTCTGATAGTGCCTAGCACCCCATTACATATTATGGGCTGTGAATAAAAGTTCACTGAACATAAGCAAATATCAAATTGAAGTGATTGCACACATTTCTTTAAGACAGAAAACAGTGAGTGTTATTACTGTCCCCATAGATGAAGAATTACTAGAAATCCAGAAAGAAAACTAAAGGAGAAACTTTCCATCAAAGTCTAGGGCAGTCAATGTTTAGGATAAAGAAAATTCTTCCTAAAAATACAATTAATTTTGGTGTCAATAAGTATTTGTAAATTATGATTCAACCTCCCCTTGCTCTGTAAAAGTACATATTAGTAATTCTGTTCTTGTCATATTTCCACTGTGCTCACCTGCTCATCACCAAGGTAGGAAATTTCTGGAGGAAGCAGTACTGAATCAAGTACTAGAAAGAATAACAGCATGGCAGAGAAGCACAAGGAAGGGCAGTATTAGTTATAAGTACATCCGACATGGAAGACAGGATATTTAGAAAATTATAACAGAATACAGAAGCAAAAGTTTAGTTTTTATACATGTGTATATGTGAATCAGTCTTCTACAACAAATGCATCTATGCAAATAATCTGTAATGATTAAATTCACATGGATTTTCCTCACTGCTGCACTGCAACTGTTTTCTTTGTCACTGAACAGCAGTAATTTGACGGAATTTTTTTTTTCCTGTCTCTGTAGGAAAGATTTTTGGGGAAGGTAGACAAAATACGTATCAGAACTATCATAGCCATAGAGGAATGACATCTATAGCTCCCAAAAACATGCAATGTCCAGTTCATGAAAGATAAAGGGGAGCTTGCATGAGCTCCCATAAGATGAAAACTCCAGTTATAGTTCCTCATGGATAGAAAGGCTAATAAAAACATGCATAAGCTCATCAGAACTGTAAGTTCCCAGACAGTAATGAGCTGCCCAGCCTCTACTGCTTTTGGTGAAACGGGTTTTCTCTTCAGTATCCTGTTTGACATACTTTGAAAGTGGCAGGCCAATTTCACTGCACATCAGCATTCCCTGCTTCATGCTCTTCTCCCCTATCACTGTGCATAAAATGTAACAGCTTCCACATGAGCCTCTCAGACTGATTTTTTCAGCCCTTCTGCAGTCCATAGATTTCTCTGTACTCATTTGGCAATTTGTTCAACATATCTGCTGCATGAAGAACCCTTGACTTCCTTCCCCCATACATCTGTTAGCTCCCTTCCAGATCCAGTGGCCTTAGAAACACAGTGCCCTGGCACAGAGAACAAGCCCCTTGGCACGGACTGCCAGACAGAAAACACAAACTCTCAAGATACTTTTTGAACTGTTTTTTGATGACAATTGTGATCTGTTGTTTTCGAGATGAAAATTCACTTTCACAGAAAATAAACCATATATTCTGATTACAGCAATGATGCTAAGGTAAAACACAGTTTCCACAACCCACTATGATAATATTTTTCTCCAGAAAACATCTTTGTGTCAGTCAATCAAAACCCAAGTGGAACTAATCAGGTGGTTAGTTTTATTTTTCTCTGCTCTTAGTTTCTTTTAGTAACATAGCTAAATATCGAGACCTCTCCTCTCCTCCTTTTCCTACCCATATTGTGTTCCATTTTAACCCTCACATTTTCACCCTCCTTTCTGTTCTTGCAACAGATGCAGAACTGAGTTGCAAAGAGAACAACTAATTGCAATTAAGAAAACTCCTGTTAATTTATGGAGAAACACAGTCCTTACGTGTGATTACTTGCTATTTTGAGAAACTTTGCTGTCACATTTTGTCACTTCTTAAAAATCTTCAAACATTAATGTGATTATCTTGAAAAGTACTAAACTAAGGAGCAAGCACTGTTTTATTTAAAAATTATGGCTGGATTTTGGTAATTATTGTTTAAAATATTGCTTCACATTATATGTCAAGATAAATTTCAGAGCAATTGTAACAGCAGACGCAACATAAAATTTAAGCTTACTTTGTAAAGAAGCTTACCATAAGACTGCATATTTGAATGGCATGTTTATATAAGATTTATCGTTATATTGTAGGTTGAATACTCAGGCAACACAGTAATTTTAAGCTATAGCTATCCAGGTTATGTGTATGCTGACAATATATACACAGGATGAAAATATGTGTAAAAAGCATGTACAGAGAGAAAGAAAAAAATGGAAAGAGAAAGAAGGAGGGTGTGCATGCTAGACTAAAACAATCTGGATGGAGAAAAGCATTAGAAAAACAGTGATGAAAAGAAGCATTGTCACCCCAGCAGGTTTTCTATTTTTGCTAATGTTTTTAATAGTTTTCATGATTTTCATACCACTGAGTCTTTAATGAAGTCAATGAAGTTACTTTGACATGGCACACCATTAAATGAGATGAAAATTAATTTTTTCCAAAATGTGGTAAGAAAGGTCCTATTGCTTATAAGTACTTGAAAATCTAACACATTTAATAATTAAAAATGAAACTAAAAGAATTGCCCAAAATTGCTAGTACTGTTTCTAAGTATTAACAGTAATTTC
>VRYO01001269.1:3220604-3238496 GCA_009812075.1 Sialia sialis | reverse complement strand
AGTGAAATTACTGTCATTTAACATGATAATGAAGGACTCTGAATGGATGCAGCTTATGATGCAGTGGTCTATAAAAATTGCAGTATACCTCAACTCAAATTTGCTAATAGTGTGGAAAAAAAATAAAATTAAGTGCTCCATTCCCTGAACAATTTGCTTCTTTGTGTGATTTGTAACCATTTTAAAAAAGCAAACAGCAGTATTTGCGCTGGAGGGATAAAAGGGTAATTTAATTTAAGTACAACCTGAGATACCTTCCAGGTTCTCTCTTACAGTTCATTTGACTGTGGACTTGACAGGCCCCTTTAGGATCTGCTTCTGCTGCCTGAATGAAAGCAGAAGGTTGGCTGGGTCTTGTCTGAGCTTGATGGATCAACTCCTCCCATCCTCACCTCCTCCTAAACTGACACAGTTGAATTCCTGATGAGGTGGCTCATTCTCCTTCCATGGCTGCTCAGGGAATCGAATACCCAAGTTAAACTCATTGTGACAGGCTGTGTGCCAGGTGTCCTTGTGATGTTTATGTCTTCATAATTGTACTGCACTAATGTTGAGCAGCCAAGGGTGAAAAGCAAATTATTTGGGAAAGTTTCAAGGTTAAGAGTCTCCTGCATTATCAGCTGCTCCCACCAACACTTTCATTCCAGACCTCCTCTCCCTAACAAAAAGAAAATAACAGGACTGTATTGTGATTTGTCTGACAGAGAATATCATATTAGACCTTGTTCCAATATGACAGGATGCTTATTGCTGTTCATTTTTTTTTTAATTTGTCCTGTTACCCCGCATAAGCAGAATTAAATCTATAAAATTATTTTTTCCCTTTTTTATTTAATACGGAATTCCAGCTCTGCAATGGTGAGCTGCATCTAGACCACTCTGTAATGGTGTCCTAATTCTTTCCCCCAATGTGTTTGCTGTATCTTTTGCTTTCTTCATGTTGGCTCTTCTGGAAGAAGAACTTTGTCCCACTCAGGCTGCTTTGCTTTCTCTAACAGACTGAATGATCACCAGAGAAATGATCTGAGCCTGACTCCCACATCAATGCTACCAAATCATGCAGTTGCAGGTATTTTCTTTTTACCACTGTCTGTGGAACACTTGAGTAATTTTCACAAAACAGAATTGTTTCACTAGTGAAGAAATGGAAAAAGACATATAGCTCAGGATTCAAGCTGTTTAACTATTAAAGATCTCTCTTGAAAGAATTAAAGAGCCCAGCTGAAATCCTTCCTTTATGCCACATATGGAGAAGCTAGAATTTTGCTCTAAAAAATCAAGGAAAGAAAACTGGGCAAAACCTACTGCCCCTCACACATCATCAGGTGTTCTCTCAATGTTGTTACTAGCTTGACTGTAGCAGGGAGATACCTACTTTGTATATTTTTTCAGGACACGATTTAATTCAGGTCTTAGGTGTTACACAATTCAGCAGAAATGCAAGTGCTGAGGGAAGTAGCCCTTACAAGATTTTGACATGTTAGACAATTTGGCTTTAAAAAGGTAGATTGATTCTTAGGTTCCCTTTGAGAATCCAGTTTTAATTTTTATTTTATTTTATATTTTTGTCTATTTCAGTATCATCTTTCCTTATGCTTTCAATGATTCCTAGGGAGAAAATTTTGCCTTTGTGAGTTTTTCTGAATGGAAAAAAACTTTTTATGAAAAATAAAGACGATAAATTTCATTCAGCCTATTACTTGCAGTCTCCTGCCCCTTCAGTTTCTGCTGAATAATCTGGCACTTTTGCAGTTTCTATTAGCTAGTGACACAACCTCCATTGACAGGCCTCAAATGATAATGGATTTCTCTTGCCCTTATGCAGTGAAATTAAATAGCATCTCTTAGTCCATCAGGAAAGCTGACAAATACCAACTACAAAAGAAAAGCCAGACAACAACCTCAAGGTGCCAAATGCTGGCAAAGGTTTGTCATGCCTTAGTGCTTTCTCTACAGGTCTCCTGGGGGCTGCCAGGACAATTCCCTGAGCTAGGCAGAGCTGTCATTTTCACTTGAGTAATGCCTCATGTCGGACAAGGAATAAATCTAATAGCTAAAGTACCCCTAACTTCACATGAGCAGCATAAATTGGCTAAAACACAACACAGATTACCACTGCACAGCTTGAGGTCTCACAAGCCCTACATGAGCCAAGTGAAGTGCAGTGCTTAATGGAACACTTTAGAGCTAGACAGATAGCTGTCCCCAACAGGCATTCCTCTCTCTGGGGCCTGGCAGTCTTCACAGTCACATCTGCTGGGCTGATTTTTTTACATGCATTGATCTTTGTTCAACAAGGCCAACAGGCAAAAGTATTGATCTTTCAAATGCATTCTTTCTTGAGGGAATGCTGCTTGGACTTTTTAGAATCATAAGCTCATCAGAGACAGAGCTAGCACACTGTACGAATGGCAGATTCTGCACAAAAAGCATGATGGTTTGTTGCTAACTTTTAATTCTCTTAGAATGTACTTTCCACTTTGAGCAAGGAAAAAATGAGTGCCTATAAGCTCACAAGAGAAAAAGTAACTTGAAATTCTTGAATGAAGAGAAATTATGAGCAACTTTATTGTCATTTGATAATGTTTTCTTTACTTAATAGATGGCTTTAGGCATAATCAACTAACCTGGAATTAAAACAGCTACTGTTTCAAGAGAGAAAAAATTACACTTGGGAAAAAAAAATAAATATACACAAGTCTGGAAATTTCTCTCTCCTGTTTAAGAGGTGCTTCTTAGACTTTTCAGACAGACAAATTTAAATTGTGTCATATCTCAAGAAAGAGAAAAAACTTACCAAAGTTCATATTATTCTGTAGGTAGCTACAGATTTTATTTGGGGTGGGATTCTGTGGGTGTGTGTGACAGGCTGGCGGGGGAGGATGCTTGATATTTGTTTGTGTTCTGTGCTTGAATGTTTAAATTCAATGTGGTGAAGCAGAATCTGGCATTAGACCTGATGGACACCTTCTGGTGGCCACGTGAAAATAGAGGGCTGAATAGGAGTTGATGCGGATATTAGCAAGAAATCCGCCAGCTGCTAAGAGAAGGTGGTGCTACTTCAACCTCCAAATTTAAGATTGCCCTGCTGTTTTGGAGATCATAAAAAAATATTAATTTTTTTTTCTTCTTGTTTCTTGCTGTTTTTTGATACAGAAAACCCAAAGAATTGAGATGTTTACTGTTACTCTTATCTGGTGAAGAAATTTGCCTCCATAATTTTGTCTTGTCTCTCAGTTTATTTCCATTTCTGCTGCCTAAAGCATTCCCTGTACTCCAGCAACATGCCCGTAGTTTGTTTTACAAAGTTAATATTGGAAGCTGATGAAAAAGTTCATGAGTTCCACAGCATGACAGTGAGAACAATCACATATATTCTTCCAACAATTGTTGCATTTAGCTTTTCCACATTTTCCTCTTAAATTTAAAAACACTGATGGACTTCACCCATATTGCTTTGCCACTTATTTATGTTTGCTTTCTTCACTTGAGTTTCATGCTGTCTAAAAACTGCTGTCCTGTATCTCCGCTTCATTGACTTACCACTCCATTGCAATTCTCAACTGAAAAGAAATGGTTTCTCTGCTACCTAACCAGGGCCCAATTCTAATCTCTGAGCAATTCTGGATCAGTGTAAAGCATATTGATTTTAGCAGTGCTAGTTTCAATTTACATCACTGATAGAGGGATGTGACTGTGGATATAATTTCTCTCTTTCCATTGTTAATATTGTTATCTTACTCTGGAAGAGTGTTATCTACCTCCCTAAAGCCTTTGGGATGCAATCTGTACAAACCACACTATACATAATAAAGTTGAATTGTTATGTTTTGACTTGCTTTAAAGATAAAGCACTAGATTTTTATACCAGTCTTAACTAGATCTTTCCCTTTGTATTGATTTGTTTAGACAGCCAAGTGTGAAGAATGTAGGAGATGTCTGTAATAGTTTATTAATATTATATGGTCTACTTGCTTGCCTGATTATTATAGTTACGCTTTTCCTACAGATTATAAAATGGCTAGTTCAAGCAGAAAGTCCTTTCAGAGCAGGGGCAATGGTTTATTTACAAACTTAAAGAGGCAGTTCAGGTACCACAGGGCATGAAATTTACCTTTGATTACTCAACATTTAATAACTTGGTTTATAAATTGAAGCCCTGTTATAGATGGGAGACAGAAACTAGGAAATATCAGAGAACAGCAGCTGAGGGGTGGAATAGAAGCAGACTCTTAAGAAAAAAGCAACACAAATCTATATTTTCATTGGAGAGGTCAAGGTTTTGTATATATTAATGTGGATTTTGTACTAAATTAGAAAGAACACCCTGTCCTTTTCAATTTTTTTTGGTGTTTTGCTCAACCACACTATTCAAAATTCTAGTTTTTCACCTTTCCTAGCACTCTTTAGTGCTGCTTTAGTCCTAATTCATCTCAGACACTTTGTTTCCTGTACCTGTTTCTGCCCAAGTTCTTCCCATAAGCATCTGTCCTCTTCTCTGTTTCTGACTTGAACTTGCTCCTCCTGTGATACATTCTTTGGTCCATCCATTTCTTTTGGCTACTAGAGAGGGCTTTAGGTCATTTTTCACACAAAATCATTCTCTTTTTTCCACTCCATCCCCTGCAATGCAGTAAAAGACTTATTTGATCATAGCTCCAGGGAAAAGGACTGGGAATCCCCATGAGATTTACTAAATTCCCTCATATGGCACTCTAGCTGAAAGAATATTACTCTGATTACTTCAGTCTTACTTCAGACTGGATGAAATAGAGGACTACAGTCAGAGAGAATGGAGGTGATAGACTGAAACCATCTTCGATTTGTGTGTCTGCAGAAGGTAACTAGGAATGTTTAAAGCATCTAATATCAGTATTATCCATTATTAATTCCTCTTGTTCCATGATAATTGTTATTTCAACATTCATGAGCTGATTTGGAGCCTTTTTATTCTATTATCTTAGACATGCAGAGGTACTCACTGAAAATATAAAGAATAATTTTCACTGGAGCTTATTTGTAAACTGCTGGCTTTATGTATTCACTGTTTGGTATTTGCTATTCACAGCATGCAATAGATCACCTAAGCCTAATGTCATTGTTTCTGCATCCTCACCAGGTGACTACAAATTTATAAGCAGAGGACTAACCAAGACTATATAATGAGATTTTCATACCAAGGTAAATCAAGCAAAACTTCAAGAAACTTTAAATATACTCTCTGTGGATACAAGAATGATGAACAGTTACTCATGAAGGAGTGACAAAGAGACCTAGGCACGTCACAAACATAAATACAATCCTCTCAATCACATCATACTTTGTTGTCAAAATGGCTTTTAAGTAACTGAAATTGTGTCAGTTAATTTCAGTCTCTAATTACTAATATTAAAGGAACATGGTTAAAAATCTGGCAAAGGAACTGGGAAGTAAATTTAGTAATGTAATTTGCATCATGTATGGTGCATCTACTAGTTAATGTTTAATACAGTAAGGTCACAATCATAAGCCACACCTTTTCATTGAAGAATCCAGCCTACCCCAGTAGTGCGGCTTATCTATGGACAAATCCCAGTGAAATGCCAACCCAGAAGTGAGAGCCGGCTGGGAGCCTGGGGCTGCCTTTAAAGGCTTTGCTGGTCTATGGAAACTATTTGCAACTTGAGCACCTGACACCAAACCCAGCTGGCAGTGATTCTGTTACTAATTTGTTACTTTGTTACACATGGTTCCTCGCTTTAAAAAAAAAAAAAAAAAAAAAAAGGAAAAAAAAAGTGTGGTTTATATTCAGGAGCAGCTTCTATATGGACAAATACCATGGTCTACCGGGCTACTGGGAGGTGCCACTTATAATCAGGTGCAGCTTATAATTGTGAAATTACTGTATTTATTTTTATGGAGATTTGTTTTTAAATAACTATAAAAGTCCAAGCTGAGATACTATTAATTTTATTTTTTTGTTATCTGTACATCCATCTTTCCATTGGCTTGATACAAGAATATCAGACTAAAATATAAAAGCAGAAAATATAAAATGTAGAATCATAAAACAAAACTAAAAGCATAAAACCAGAGAATTAAATCAATATTCTATGCAGAAATATTTTAGAATTTGTATCCTAGTTTAAAGTGGGATAGAAGTTAATTTTCTTCCAAGTAGCTGGCAAAGTGCTTTGTTTTGGATTTAGTGGAAGAAAAGTGCTGATAGCACATTGCTGGTTTAGCTGCTGTGCTGTGCTTAGCCTGTCAAGGGCTTTTCAGTTTCCCATGCTCTGCCAGCAAACCAGGTGCACAAGAAGCCAGGAAAGAGCACAGCCAGGACAGCTGACTGCAACTGGCCATAGGGCTGTTCCATATCACACAGCATCATGCCCAGTAGATAAACTGGGGGGATTTGCCCAGGAGAGGCTGACTGTTGCTGGGGAATGAGCTGGACATTGTATTGCCCATTACTTTTTTTCTTTGGGTTTTATTTCCTTCCCTCTTTTTCATTGTTTTTTTCCCCTCTTATTAAAAAGGTTTTGTCTTAACCTGAAGGTTAATTTTTCTGATTCTCCTCTCCATTCCTCTGGGGAAGGAGGTAGTAGAGGAGATGAGAGAGTTGTCTAGTACTTTACTTGATGGCTGGGGTTAAAACATAGTAACTGGAAATTTTTTAAAATTCATTTTCAAAGGCAGTTAATCCAGTGAAATCAGATTTATAATTGAAGAAGATGGACATGCTCCAGAAGCAGCCAGACCTAAAATTGGAATGATCTTCTCCTTTTCACATCTCCTATAGTTTAACTCCCTTATTCCAGACCTAACTAAATGAAAAACCTCATAAAGATGAAAAATTCTCTTCTTTTCTACATAAATTTATTCTACTGTGTGTCAGGGATAGTAGCAAACAAGACAAGAGCTGTGAGACATTCTTCACTGCAGGTAAAGGAAAATTTTATGTAGGATTCCATGATCTCTTCAATAAGGCATGGGAATTTCAGCAACATCCTCAAAAATTCATAAATTTAAGATTCTATATTCTAAGATGGCAGATGAAAGAACTTAGTGAATGCTTGCTACTTACAGAGCAGATGGAAACAAATTCTGCTATTAATATTGCAGATGTAAGAAATGTTGGAAAAAATCAGAACTTTATATAATCTCTGGCCATTGTATTTTGAGTTATCAAAAGACAACAAGGAAATAGTTAAGCCTGAGCTATGCAGTGTTTTATCGATTTTTTTTTTTCATGAAAGTAGAAAGCTAACATTATGACCTATAACTATCTATATTTTGTGCTAATGACACTAATGTTGGAAATATTATATAGAATTAACCAACATAATATCACAGATATTAGTAGATTATTGCAGGAGTAATTTATAAAATGCATTTAGAGAAAAATAAATTCAATTTAAATTAAATTTTGTATCACACTTTATGATTTTTCAATATGGCTGTCACTGTAATATTTTGAGATTTGTGAAAAATTCTCTTTTCAGTACTATTCATGTTTAAACTCTACAGAACTATTCAATAAGACTTTGCAGAAGAATGTATGTCATAAACCACTCATTTACTTAGAACTATTTTCAATAGAATGAGAAGATAGTTTATGTAATAACTAATATTGTAGGTACTTCAAAAACAAAAAAGCAAGTGCTGCTGCTGCTTTAACTTTTTTTTTTTTTTTTTTTTTGGTGTGACTGAACAGTATTGTAACTTATTCTATGTCAAAATTACCTGAAGCAGCAGGGACCAGCACCAGAGATTTATGCAGTCCTTACCCTTTCTAGGGTGCAAACCTGCTGTCTGCTTCTAGACAGTCTGACATTTTGATGGATACAGGTCAGGCAACCACTGCTGGTCAATAATTTCAGTTATCCATAGGTGGTTTCAATCATAACTAATTTATTATTTTTTGCACATCTGGACTGATGTTATTGCCCTCTCTTCTCAGTGTCCTCATGTAAATAACTCTGGGTAAAGTAGGTAATGCAAAAGAGAATGACAGAAAAAAAATCATTTGAGATAATTCTTTCATATTGTAGAACAAATAGGAAATACTTAGTCATTGTGAGACTGGACACTGAAAACAAAATTAAAATATCAGATTTAAAAAATCATATATTTTCATTAACCATAATGCCTGAAATATGAACAAAAATATTTTCTTTTTCCACTGACTTGCATCTCCTCCTTTCTAAACTATTAAGCTCCCATTCATTACTTAGGTGAACATCTCCAGAGTGATATTCTTATAACAATAATATTTTCATTTGTTGAAATAAAGGTACCTACAATGGAGGGTTTGTTTTCTCTAAGTTCTAATGGATTTATTATCTCTTAATGAAATGTCTGCTTCACAGTAAAGAACTGAAGGTAATGAACATTTTGCTTGACAAACTGATAGTATGTCACTTTCAGAAATACACTGAACCCATGTAGAAGCCATGGGAAGGAATCCTCCTCCTAATTTGCCTTTAAAAGGTTGAAACTGGAGTCCCGCACTGCAAGGGAAGGTGAGCTGTGAGCTGAGCACAGATGGGAGCAGTAAACTCGCTGACAAAACAGCAGCTTGTCTGGGTCAGAACAGAGCTCAGAGAGTGATCAGCAAGACTGCAGCAGCAAGATGGGTCCAAGGCCAAGCCAGGAAGCCAGACCAGTGAGTCTGGATTGCATCCACAGAGGTACAAGCTCAGGCACAGACAGAACTTCTGCACAGCTGCAGTGTAATGCAGGTTGGGGAAATGTTAAGGCTCAGTTTATGAGCAGCTCTGACAGGAAAGGATGAGCAGGAATCTTGTTCCCAGCTTTCCTCACAGGAGTTCCCATCACCAAAGTCAAACTTGGACTCAGACAGCTGAGCTCTGTAGCTTTTCCAGTTGAATTCCTTAAAGCAGCATGAGCTCTGGGCCCCAACTGCTGGAAGGCAGGAAGGCTTGGAAACAATCACAAAGCAAGCATGAGCCTTTTCTACTTCCAGGAAACAAGTAATTTCATATTAATTTCCGAAGGATGTAGCACTTCCTCCACACAGTATACAGAACTTCCAACTATGACCTGTGCTGATACTGTAACCGGTTAATTAAGGAAATACAATTATTCTATCACAGTGAAAACTTAGAGAGAGCAGGGGTGACAGATTGTGGAATTTTAGTGGGTAAAGGGTTAAATCTCAAGGAAAGGCTGTCAGTTTGGAATAGAAATATCACAACATGAAAGAGACATTGTGGGAATGCACAAGTGGAATGGGATGCACAATGAAAAGCATATTATTAATTTGACAAGTGGCTTAAATGTGCTGCCTTCCATCTAAACTTGCCTTTGGCTTTGCAAATTGGTCTGTACTGGGACCTGCCCAAGTCTCCAGCTACAGCTCCTCCTGAACTCTTGGAAAGGCAAAGCAGCAGGTTATGAGTGTCTGCACATGCTGCTGACTCTTGCTTCCAAACTGCTCTGTTAGAAGAATGCAGTAAATGCAGTTCCTCTTCAGCAATTTTTTTCCTCTCCAGCCGCTATTTCTCCTCCTTAATAAGCAAGACAGAGACAAAATGGAAAATCTTTGCTGCTATAAAATTGACATGAAAAAGCAAACTCAAGCAGAAGCTTTCATCCCCTCCTTCCATCTCTTACAATTTTTGTTTGCATGGTCTTCATTATGTTTTGTGAAAAATGGGTGGAAAAAGTAATTCACTCTCATATCCAATGTGAAAGGAAACTTTCAAAGGTCTAATGAAACAGAAACTGCTTTAGGCCAGTCTGTTCAAGCAAAATTAGGATCACCTGCAACAGTGCTAATGCCAGCAAAACTACGGACCTGCTGCAGAACTTGTCTGCTGCTGAAAAATCTTCATGGCCTGCTTTATAAACTTTCCACAAGAGAACATTAGAGATGCTGTTCGCAGCTTGTGTTTGGAATTAGAAGAATAGCCACATTAAATTGCCACAGACCAGGCAGATCTTCAGGACTGTGTAGAAGAATTGAAGAGGCCTTGAAGTACTTTTCTGTGGCTGTCCAGAAATCTGTCTGCATCACCTCTAATCCACATAGCAAATCCTTAGCATGGACTCCTTGTTGTGGTTTAGAAAATCCGTGAAAAAAAAAAAGTGTTCTTCAAAATTGGCATGCTTAGAGTCTGAGAACTGACACAATTTCTTTCACATAAACACATTTTTTCTCTAGCCTTAGGAAGATACAGCTCTGTTCATCACTCTGTCAAAGAGTATGTGCAAACAAATAAGTACCAGCACAGTGATGGAGCAACATAAAAGCTGAATCCTGTGGGCTTCCATAGGGATCTCCATGAGGCAGCCCTGTCCCAGCCCTGCCCAGCCATGAGCAGAACATCTGGGAATTCATACTGCTTTATAAAATCTTTTCAGCCCATACTCAGTTAATATTTGGGTTTTTTGATTGATTATTTTACAAGTGCCAAGATTTTCCAGGAGTACTTGTGGGAAACAACCAGAAGTACAGTGAAATAAAACTTCTATGCAAAATTGAGTATCTGTAGAAAATGCTTTTCAGCATTCACCCTGTTCTAATGAAAGCAAACCTATTATTTTTTTTTTCAGAGTTAATTTACTACAGAAACAGAATTGTACAGAATCTACACAAAAGCACAGAACACAATGCAGAGATGAAAGATGATAAACACAAGACATAAATTGAAAGTTTTAAGGTAAGAAATGGACAGAATTTCAGATAAATGTAATACTTGCAAACACAAAATGTTCAAAAGACATACTGAGATATGGAAGAAAGTTTTTTTTATTTGGGATATTCAAATATATCAAACCAAATTTATGAATGTGACACATAGTTTTAGGCTGAGTAGAGACTATATTCCTGCTTCAATAGATAAATATTTCTTAAAGGAAATATTTCTTAAAGGAAATAGGGTGAGTAAGGGGTAATTAAGAAATACTCCTAGAAAAACTAAGATTTGTGCAAGCTACTAATTAATATCTCTGAAAATTATATAAATAGGAATACAGGCATGGTTAAGCACATGTACATTTTTCTGTCCCAAAAAAAGGAACATTTTTGAGTTTGACCTGTTCCAACGAGACTGGTATGTAGAGGATTGCAGTAACAATCCAAATAAAGAAATTTATGATTAAAAGTTGCAATAAAATAGTGCAAAGAGCAAAAGATAGAGCCATATATGAGGAATTTTTGCTGCATCAGAAAAAGACAATATTTTTTGCACTATTAGTTAGCTGATAGGAAAGACAATAATAGGGGAACTTATCAAATATATTAGACACCTAAACACTACTGCAAAGTGTATCAAGAATAAACAACAGCGACCAGAAATCTTAATGCACAAACAAAGCTTAATTGGCCTCTCAGAGACCTGATGGCCTAAATCAGAGATACAAAAAGACAGGTAGGGAGAAGATAAAACTTTTTGCTGTATGATGAAAGCATTTATGCTTTCTCTGTAGCTCGGAAGGAAGAGAGCAGCAAAAAGCGTTTTAAAAAGAGAAAAAGCAGAATAGAACAAAGTAGCATTATAGGAAGACAATAAGACTGATGCACCTTATTTCAGATACCAAACATCTGAAGGATGTGGCCTTCTGGTAAAAGGAGAATACCTGCTGCATAAGCATTATAAATAGACCCAGTCTACCAATAAATTATCGAGGACAATGGTGAAGCATGTATTTTTTTGCAAACACTGAGAGAACCTAGGCTGTGCTATGTGACAGATGCATCTGACTAAAGGGAAAGAAACATTTGGAAAAATGGCACACGTGAAATTGTTAAAAATATCAATTTAATAAATTTGAGCAAATTAATGTAAAAGTGGAGAAAAAACATAGCAATACATTAAAAATGTAAACTTTAGTCAGGTAGATGGGCTTCCATGAAAAGCGTTTCTAAAGAGAGGAAGGAAATAATATTAAGTATGACATTATTATTGGTAATATTAGAACAGAATGAGAATATAAATCAGAAGGACTCTAAGAGTGGGATGAGGTTTTATAACAAGCAGATACACTGGAAAAAAACCACAAAGGAGAAAAACAAGTGATGAATGGCTTACAAGTTAGACTTATGAAGAACGGCAGGAACAAGTTTAATCAGACAAGAAAATAAACTAGTAAATACCAGTTAGACCACCAAGAACTCAGTTTTTTTTTTGTTTTTTTTTTTTAATTATGTGTATAATTTCCTTTTCAAGTCAAGAAAGGCTCATCTAAAATATGAAATGTTCAGCAGGTGATGGGAAGATTCAGATAGATGTTAGTTAATCAGTCAGGTATTAGTAAGACCTTAGAATACCTTTTTAACATTTGAGTACGGGGACAAGTTTACTCACTAGGTTCTGCAATCCTAATAATTTCAGGATGAGATAACAAAATTGATGTTATTCTCTAATCCTAAAGTTCTTGATCAAAAAAAATTAATAAATTATGTAAGTAAGAATTAATCTCTCATTTTTTCCTGCATCTGGAAGACAGATTGCTCTTGACTCTGCATTGGTTTGTTTTCCTATTAAAGCTGGAGAATCCAAGATTAAAATTCTGATTTCTCTGCTGTAAGCGTATCATTGGTTTTCTATCAAAATCAATGCTAAGCTAGTATCTGTCAATTCTTGAATTCTGAAATTCTAGAACAAAACCATATAGCAATGATATGCATGTGAATTGTGAGAGGAAAAGGCTTAAAAATGAGTAGTCATTTCATGGTGATATGAGAATGATAGCGCAGCTGATGATATCATTCAGTGTAAATCAGTGCATTGTTACAGAAGAAAATACATTCAAAGAACCTGGTTCAGATCCATATCCCTGAGTTTTGTCCAATTAATAAATAATAATAATTTAGTAAAACCGTTTTTAAAAAGCTGATACAATACATTTATATTACATTTTATATGGTTCTATTAATATATAATAATGTTTTGTATGATATAAATCAATGCACTCTGCCCCACTGCCTTACCTTTGACACCTCTCTTCTCTTTCTATATTTTTCTCTCTTCTCTTATTTTTCACATGCACACACCCCCTTATGTGCCCACTCTCAAGTGTCTATTTCTTGCACTAATATTACTTTTGAATGGGAGAGAAAACAAGGTGGTTGGAAACCCAAGGTGGGTACTCACAGCTCAGATATGCAGAGAATTATGAATTCCTGAATCATGCCACTGGTACATTTCCCTAGGAGAAAATGCACTTGAGAGTACAGAAAGTGAAATGCAGGAGACTTACACTAGTATTAGCATTTTACACTGAATACTGAATATTTATCCGAAACATCAGACAACAGAAGAAGACTTGAATACCATGTGTGTCTTTAGGTCTTGAAAAGTATTCAAAGGGACTCCAAGTCTGCAAGAGTTACACTATTTCTACTTTGTTTTTACATTTATAAATATGGTCTCTTTTCCACACTTAGCTCTCAAAGAATTTTTAAGATTTATTTTAACATTTAAAATCTTTGATTGCTTCTTCATTTCCATAAAAGACTATATTTTTGTATTCTTCATTGTTCACAGACCAAAAACTGGTTAATAGATCAGAAACTTATTTGTGAAGAACTTTTTCCTTGATTCATAGTGAAATAAAATGAATTTAAAAAAATGTTTGTATCCCAGAAGGCACTCCTGAAAATGAAATAGTTTATGCTAGATTCATCTCAAGCTTCAGTCTGCATTTTAAATTGACATATTTTGCATACTCATGTGAAAAGCACATTTGAATACAATAGGGATTTGCTAAGAATTCTCATAATTTTCTTTTTCTATCTAAAATTCCCTTGCTTTTTAATTTTCTCATTCTAGAGAAAATCTAACACCAGCAGCCTTATTTAAGATTCAAAATACTTTGGCTTGCATTATGCTTTAAAAATTAATTAGACTTAGAAACAGCCTAAAAGTTGATGAACAACTCAATTCAGTCCTAACAGCAGATCTCCAAGTGGTATATTCATCATTATTGTGCTAGGACTTTTGTTTGTGTTGGTTTGTTTCATTTCTGACAAATTCCATCTGTCAATTGTGCCGAACACTACAGCAACTCAGCACTTAAAAATGTATGTAACTATTTCTGCTGGTGTGGGGAAAAAATGGATAAAATGTGTCATGTTTAGTTAATTGGTGACGTCAAATGTGAGTGAGGATATCTTTGCTATCATTCAGAAAAATAGAACCAAAAAAGGCTGCTTTCCTTTTTGCAATGTTGACTCCTTCAGCAAAACCGGATCTTTCAGGTCTGCCAGGACGTTTGAATGGTCAGCGCTCATTCTGGGAAGCCTACAGAGGTAGACTTCTGCAGCTGAACAGCAGAGCACCGTGTCAAGTATGTGACATCAAAGTAATGTTTTTTCAAAGGAAAGGAAGGGTTTTCTCTCGTAAATCCCCGATTTATCACAGTAGTTCAGCTATACTATCTCCCTTTAGATTCTAGACAGCATTCCTGTTATCTACAAAGCTTGTACAGTCTTCTTAATGTGTTTCATTCTTGGCTGTTGAGGAATTGGTGATGTGTTATTTGCAGAGGTTTCACAATAAATTCTAAATGTGAATGTTTAGATAAACACTTTTTTCCCCTTCAATATAAACACAGATTTCCCCATTGAGTAATCACCACAGGCTGTGCTCAGACTACAGATTTTACTAACAGTGAAGGATTCCCCCCAGACATGCCTCAAGAAATTTTTGCCCCTCCCTTTTGTTAGCTTACAGATATAAAATATACATTTTGTGACTCCATTTAGAGCTGGATACAGAGTGTTTGTTTTGTGATCACCCACCTGTTGTCATGTCATCATCTATATAGCAAGGAAAAATTGTAAGGACAAGAAAAAATCTGCAGCTCAGACAGCGTTAAACCATTTTCTTATGGGTTGTCTTTCTTCTTGCATCTGTGATAGGTGGGACATCATTAATAATATTCTTCTGAATATGTTAAAATGAGGATGACTACTTGAGAACTACAGTTGCAGGTGTGTGCTCTATTTCCCACTTCTGCATGCTTGAGAAGAAAAAAACTGGAAGAAAACAATAACTGTCGTTTTGATATTATGTGTGTCCCAAGAATCCACTGAAGAGGAGCAATATTCAATCAGATTGACTCACTCCCTCCATTTTTGTTTCTACTTTTGTATGCCTCTCTAATTATTCAGAACTTTGTTTCTTCTGGCTTACTCTCTAGAAAGAAAGTTAAATTAATTACATACCAAGTACCTTTAGTCTTCTATTGTTTACAGATTAGTAGAGCAGAATGGATTTTAAACTGAACAGGCATCCCATATTTCCACTTGGTCAATCACTGAGAATGTGTCTAGCAAGCTGTTAAAAAAAAAAAAAAAAAAGCAATCACAAGATTTTATTCTGTGCTGATGACTCTTCTCCAACACCTTCCTTCTGACTACAAAGAGAGGTCTGTGTGAACCATTCCTGGTGATTCTTATCCTTGTCATTCAAGAAAAGTATGTTCCTCGGATCTCAGAAGGTGACTTAAAGGTTTGCCCCAGGTCTCTGCAAACTGCCTCTTACTGACCAGAAAGTGGTATTAGCTGTGAGAGAAATGCAGCTGCCTGAAGTGCCAGAAGCTGCTCACTTAAAAATTCCTACGCTCTTCCCTCCAAATAAATACATATATAAAAATCATATATGAGATAAAGCAGTTTTAGATATTAGAACACTGTAAATCTAAGAAGTATTGTGTCTACGTTTTACATTACAAATAGCACCATATTTTTTTTGTGTTCCTTGGCAAGTCATCACTTACTGAATAATCATGTGTTATTTTCCATCACCCATCAAGAGTAAATCCATAAGTTTAAGCCTTCAAGATTATTTCCCAGTCATTTTCAGACAGACAACGCATGCCAGACTTGGAAAATGGAACAGTTTGGTAATTTGTGTAAAGGAGTATCAGCTGTACATTACATGTTTTAATCTAATGCTTGTCCTTGATAAAACAACCTGTTTAGTTTTGGATGGGGACATTTCATCAGAAGTAGGAGGGTCTTCTGGTGGCAGAAATTCAGAAAATTACTTTGAGCTTCAGAGCTGTTGATCTGACAAACATGAAACGGAATTTTAAAAGTCATTCTGAAATGATTCAACGATTTTGTAACCTTTGAGTGCCTATTTCACATTTACATACTCATACACTGTAATTCTTTCCCTGTTATTCAAAATAGGCCATGGCTAAGTGATCTTCAAAGAGCTTTTTGCTGCCAGCATATCCAGCTGGGGTGGTCTAGAGTTTTCATATGGAACTACAACTTCTTCTACAAAGGAAAGGAAGAAATGAGGGTGAGAAGGGGAGGCTACCACTGATGTTGGGCTTTTTTCCTACCAGATCACCCACTAAACCTCACCTACAGATTTCCAAAGGGTGATTAAAAAAGATTTGGAAACAGATTAAACAACAGATGAGACTCCTTATACACAGGCCAGGGGATCCATTTTGTGTAATTAACGTGTGAGAGAAACACTGGTTTAAGAGACAGATACATCTGAATGACACAGAAGCTGTTACATTCCCTCATAAACAGTAATTTGTTGAAAGTTTATGTCAGCTCCTTTGTGCTTTAAGTGCAGGCTTAAACTTCACCTGGAGAATGAATTATTTGGGGTGGATTTATAATGGGGTTTTGTTTTTTTATATTTTCCTATAGTACATAATATAACTAAGTACCTTTTGGCTGAGTATCAATCCTGGCGTCTTGTTATGTAGAGAGTGTGGAAATGCAAACAAAAATGTAATTTATAATTGATTTTTTGTGAAGATGACCATCATCAATTTGATGAATGAAATCTGAACAGATTTTGGTGCAGTCATGCCTCTACCCTTTGCTTGTGTTTCCAGGAGTTGTCAGTGCCCTGAGTGATGATTTCAAAACTTGTCTTACAAAAACAGATAAATGTTTAGCAAAAGAATAGAAAGGGCTGCTGCAATAGTAGAGAAGGTAATCAATGCTAATGCAAGACAGTACCAGTGTGGAGGGCAGGCTTATCCTATTTAGAGGCCTGGGTGGCAGACTTCCTTGAGAGGGTATACTGAAAAAAGGCAAAGGAGGCCAGGAAAGCTGGACATTCTTCAAGAAGAAAATCTTAAAAATGTGGAAGCAGGCTGTCCTCCTGTAAGAAAATAGATAGCCTGTTGGGGATCTGTCGGTCTGGAAAAAAAGAAGTTATCAGCCTTGAACGAAGGGGCAGGCAACTCAGGAGTACTATGAGAATATTGTGGTTATGCAAGGAAAAAATTAGAAGGGCCAAAGCCCGGGTGTAGCTTAATCAACCAACCTTCCTTCCTTCCTTAAGAGCACCAGAAAAATCCATTAATTTTTCTTTACAAGTTAATATAGTAACTGGGATGTCATTCTTGCTTTGCTTTGCTACTTACTTGCACTAAACCCTTGCACTAAACAAGAATAAAGTACTATTTCAGTAGCACATACATTACTAATTTCTTTATATTATTATGTATGTTAGTCTAAGCAGACTCCAGTCATCTGTTTTGTAAAATATGTCTGTTTCTATCTAGCTGAAAAATCCATTAAAATGTCAGTTGTTAATTGCATCTAAACTTCCCTTTAGTTTTTATTACTCAAATAGGCACTATTTTTAATCATGTAATTTATAATTCATTGCAATTGTTAAAGTAACTCCAAAAACATGAGTTTATAAAATAATTCATTTTCTTTATACTTGATGTGGAGAAGTAGAATGATTTTTAGCTGCAGACAAAAATAATGATATATATATAAGTTGAGCAAGCAAAATGATACAAGAAATTGTCTTGAGTTTTTCATTAATAAAGTAGGGGACAATGGAAAGCCTTAAATTAATTGCATTAGTATTGACAAAAAAGCTTACTTTATTTTCAGGCCACACGGGGAGTACCCACAAATGCAAGTAAATATGACACTGCATAATT
>VRYO01001269.1:3182284-3212160 GCA_009812075.1 Sialia sialis | reverse complement strand
TTCTGCTTTATAGCAGATTTATGATCCAGCAAAAATCCAAAACTGGTGAAACTTTGGGGAAGAATATTTAAGAGTATTTATAGCATAAAAGAAGTAATACAAGCCTCTCCATCAGCTGTCCTACCAGAACAGCTCAGATGGGATCTGCTCAAGATCACCTTAGTACTCTGTTATCTCTTCTGAGGCAACCAGACTCTGCCTGTTTGACAGGCTCCTTTTTTCAATGTGATGGAGATAGAGCTTCACATCTGTGAGCTAAGCCACTGTATCATTCAACAGTCCACTGCACAATGAGGTTGACAGAAATTTTGTTTAATTAGTAATAATCCAGGCTAGAATTGATTAATTAACAGCAATAAAACATTTTATCCCAGCCAGCTCTCTAGTCCCTCACCCCAAATTTTCACCTTAAATTTTATTGAAGACCTGTTTCTTATTCAGTTGTTTTTCTTTCATAATGTTTCATTGTCTTTTTCCTAGCACAAGATTTCCTATTATTTAGAAAATAATACGATATGGATCTGCACAGGTGGCAGGGGTATTCTGGATGGACTGCAGTTTCTGAAAAGGCCCTGAACTCTACATCACACATGTGGTGAGGTCAGCATGTCCAAGATACCCACTGAGAAAGGTCGTTTCCCCAGGACTTTTAGACATCTGCTGTTTTCAATGGGGAGCTACTGGTACTGTTTCTGCAGGTATGCTTGATAATGTTAGATAACCAAGAACCTAGCCAAATTCATTTTTTTAGCAGGCACACACAACTGTCAGGCCAAAATAAAGACATAATCAGGATGCAGAGAGGTTAGATATGGGTACAGGTCTAGCTAACATTTTGAAGGGCACACTTAGTGCTGTAGCACCAGATGTATTCTCACTGCTCTGTTTTTACTTCATCTGATGAAAACCATTTCAGTTTTATTCTTCACATAAGGTTTCTTTATCCTAGCTTTGACACCACACTGATGATGAAATGGCTTTGACTTCTTGCCCTCCCACTTAACATCTTTCAGCTTGTAAAGTCAGAGTATATTTTCTCACCAATTATTTTCTCATGTTGTTTAGAGGAGGGTAGAAAGCTTAAAATCCACCACTCTTTATCTATTTACAAAACTCACACAAAATACACTTCACTTGATGTTGATGAATTACAACTAAGAACCTTCATGCCAATTCACCTCCTGACCTCTTGTTATCTACTGGAGTTTCATGGCTTTTGAAAGAGACAAGCTAAAGCCATGGAGAAGAACACAGGGACACAGCAAAAAATCCTGTGCTTCACAGGGAAACACTGCCTTCTTCTTTACTTATCTTGGTGTGCTTCTTGTGCAACTGAAACAACTGAGTCAACTGTTGAATATATTTATACTTTGGCAAAATCTTATCACTTTTTTGCATTCACAAAAGCAAAATAACTCTCAGCTTAAGTATAATGAATCCCTTTGGTCGGTCAAAGGTGGCCAGAGTATTTATTTATTCTTTTGTTCATTCATCCAGTGATTTGTATGTATACTACAGAGTGTCTTAGTCCAAAAATATAGAAAAAGAAAATATAAAGTAACTGATGCTCAGTTACTGAGGAGAGTTATTTTTATTGGATATTGCAGTCACAGATTTTGCAAAATAGAA
Organism: Sialia sialis; assembly: GCA_009812075.1. NCBI lineage: Eukaryota > Metazoa > Chordata > Aves > Passeriformes > Turdidae > Sialia > Sialia sialis. Next base: position 3,210,531 of record VRYO01001269.1, on the reverse strand, counting down.
TCAGAGAATCACTGATTATCTTGAGTTGGAAGGGATCTATAAGGATCATTTCAGTCCAGCTCCTTGCGCTGTACAGATACCCCCACACCATGTGCCTTGGGCTGAGAGCATTGTCCAAATATTTCTTGAATTCTGTAGGCTTGGTGCGGTGACTATGTCTCTGCTTCCTATGGGTAGAAGCACAAAGGCTTCTCTTAACTTCATAGAAGTCAACATTTCTTTCCCACTTTCTAAAAATAATATGAAATCGTGGTCATTTGAAATGCAAAGCTGACAGAAGTTGGTAGATAATTTTGAGCTCTTTACGCTGACACGGAATTTCACTGGTTCTGCCATTTTTATGAAGGTTTTTTTGTGGCTGTTTTTGGGGGGTTTTCGTGTTATTTATATACAATAGAATATAAAATACAATTTTTGTGTGAAACAGAATACCATGCAATCAATAGCTCATACAGAATCTTCCCTGGCCAATATTCTGGGATAACCTATCTGCCCTTTCCTGCACACTGCCTGATAGATGAGAAGTATAAGGGTAGCCTTGGTCCTTTGTTTCAGTTCCTTACCTGTTAAGTATGGAATATGTTACCTATCACCTCTGCAAGTTTCAGAAATCTCCATATAAAATGTCCTATGTTATTAGCCTGCATATAAAAGGAAAAGGTTTCCATTTATTCAGCAAATGTCAATGCCAGCGTTTTAAACTGGTCAGCTGTATCCCTAAAAAAATTAAGTCTTTTTTTCTCCTGTTCAGTAAAAGAGGAGGAGAAAACTCAGGCAAGAACAAGGGTCAGGAGAATGCATTCTGCAGAACAAAAACTCCATTTTGTGGATATTTGCAGTAAAGCAAAACTTTGAACTCCCCTGTAGCAGCAGCCAGGTCCATTTTCCCTCTTCTCCCATTGAGTGCTGCTCTTCCAATTTCACTCATAAAAATATTATTTTAGGAAAGCGTAACATTAGTTCCAATTTCAAGGTCTGCAATTCAAAGACTGAAAAAAAGCTATTTCAATATTACATGTTTTGTTTTAAGCCAAAATAAAGCTTCCAAATCCACACAGGTTTTCCATTCCTTCTCTCTGGCTGAGACTGATAAAAGCATAAAGTGAGAAAAAGAAATATCAAGGAGAAAATAATAAACCTGGAGTAATCTTAATATTAAATTATCATATGGAACGCCATTACAGGGAATTATATATATATATATATATATATATATATATATATGTACACCCGTATCATTTAGACACCAGTCAGCTTTTTAAAACAGTTTTTGGCATACATTTCAGTATTATATATGCTAAATTTGGGCTACAAATATAGTGAATTAGTGTGAGAGCTTCACACTCTAATTTCAATAGAAAAGGATGTCTAGATGTCTTAGATTTTTGAGCATAAAACTAAAGATTAAATTATAACCTTAAAACTGACCTAGTAGTTTACGTGTGTGTGTGAATGCATGAGCTTGTGTGTGGGAGTTTGTAGGTGTGTACAGAAACATAGACACATATAAAAACAGCTATCATCTGTCATTCCTTCCTATTTAAAACACAGCATTAAGAAAACAGTCCTGTAGCTACGTGAACTACTAATACATAATCATAGCTATTTTCAAGTCATAAAGAGAAATTCAAAGAAATGGTGTTAAATGGCCTTTTCTGGAAAACATAGAGCTAAAAATAACCCACAAAATATCACATTCAAGAAAAATGTAGAAATTAATTTTAGAGAATTCAGACATCTATTTCAAGAATACTACCCCACCTAGATGGCAGAATTATGGACTTTTCAATAGAGAAATGTATTATCTCTTAAAGAAAGATTTTTTTCAAAGGTCTTTTTAAAATAGTGAATGGCACAAACGGCAGATAAAGTTCAATAAAATTTTGTCCTGACCGACAAAATGGCAGAAGAACTCCAATCTGAAGAGTGAACAATAATTATTGTATAAAAGAATGTCTAGGGTAGGCCATAGCGTTTCTAATTTTCTAGACTAATCTTGAGTCAAAAGTTGACTGCCTTCATCCAGAAGGGCAAAGCAGTGAAAATCTCCCTCTTACGCAGTCCTGACCCAGCCCTGACACTAGCTTATCACCACCTGAAAATTGAGTTCTCTAAGCGGTAGCTGAAGTTTATAGTTTTTTTTTCACTGTAATGTTTGATAAAGAAAATACAAGTGTATGGGTTTTTCCTTCATAGGCAAAAATGAAATCGAATATCAAATTGCCACACTGAAAAAAGAAATATGTAATGAACCTTATCTAATGACACCTGAGAGAAAATAATGCCAGCACCAGGCAGCTATTTGACTGCAAGGACAGGTCTTGCAGAAAACAATGTAGTTGTCTGGAACTAAATGTGACAGCTTAAAAACACAAATTAAGAAACATTTTAAAGTTTGATTGTATTTTTCTGACAGTATCGACTGCTTGCTCTACATGGCAAGGATATGACAGAGTTTGCAGCACTGGAAATTTCTCCTTTACCTACATATACAACATGCGAAATATAAATATTATTATTACTATTTATTATTATTGTTATTATTGTTGTTGTTATTACTACTATTATTAAATTCATAGAATTTGTAAGGTTTTAAAAATACCAAGAATTAAAGCTGGTCACCACTATTTCAGTATATTTATCATATGAACAACAGACAAAACCAAGTAGACAGATCCATACTATTAGTAGTAAAACTGCAAAAGTTTAATTCTTCGTTAATTTTCACACTCATGATTTAGAAATTACACTTCGTTATACAAACTAGAAAAACGGACCTACTATCTGTGAAATAGTAGCACAGTGGAAATGAAACAACATTTCTTTTTTTCTCTATGGCCATCAGTCCTAAATTCATGAAAGGAGTCCCTGGAAAAAAAGCCTGGTAATATAGATTTTGAATTTTAAATTTGGATATAGCCTTACCAGAAGCCAAAACCACATTTCCTCTGAGGATCAAATCAAGCTTTAAGGGGAATGGATCTCAATTAGCAGCTTTAAAGAGCAACACTCATTTAAAATAACCTGCAGATTGATGATTGCTTATTATCTTCATCTGACTGTAATGTTTTTGTAATTTCTCTCTCTCCTTTGTTTTGGAAAAGAGAGCTAACAAGCAACCTCATTTATTAATCAGATGGCTAATCTATTTTATTTAAAATATAACAAAAATCTGCCTTCTAAAGTTTCCTCTGAATTGGGTAAGGTGCCTCATTTGTGGATGTAAATTCATAACAGGATTTGGACATCTAAGCAACATTTGCCCACTAACTCCAAGAAAGAGTATTCACCATTACATCATGACAGCAATCCATCTGTTAACAAATTCCTACTCTGCCCAAGCAGAGCATGTTTTTTTTCTAAACCACAAAACTCCTGTAGCTATTAAAGTGCAAGCAAGAAAAATCCTCCTTGTTCATGACTCCGCATTAAAACACTCTGCTCATGCTTTTCTGCTGCTCAATTATTCAGTCAAGAAACAACAAGCAAAAGGAAATTTTGCATATGAAATAAATGGCAAATGTTTGTACCTGCTGAAATGCTGCTTTTCTGGAGGGAAAATTGCTCTTTGTACATTGAATAGTCTCATAAAAAAAATGCACAACCGCAAGTATTCACACCACAACTGCATTTGTGCCACTAATTTATTCATTAATGGTCTTTTTAGTAAATACTGTGAAATAAAACCAGACTGTTGTTTACATCTCTGAGGAATAATAAACAGGAGACAATTAACTGCTAATTATTTCCACCTGATGAACTCTATTTTGAGAGGTTTTGATTAATTAACAGTGGGGATCTATCATTATCATTTGCTGGTGAGACGGGAAAAAAATAACAATTTGCATCAAATCAGCATTAATCTGAAGTGAGGTCTTTGTCCATTTTCTGGGTCATTGCTACTAAACTCATTATAGAAATAATTGGAAAATGCATCCACTGTTAATCAATATAACAATATGATTTCCTTTATGAAGCTGATGGCAATTACGAGGAAGTCAGAAAAGAAATTTTAAAGAAGTAAAAAAGTTTGTTCTCTAAGCATGACCTTTCTCTGAAAGGGAAAAAAGGGAAAAAAGGGAAAAAAGGGAAAAAAGCCACCTAGTTTATTTTGCTTTCAAGATAGAAAAGGACAATTTAGAAATAGTCGAGTAGTTGTTTCAGTGCTCCTTATTTCACCTTGAATTGCTCCTCCTCATTTCACTGAAAAAATTATGCAGAAAAATTTTAGGTTACGATAGGCATCCAAGTTGTCTCAGCTTCCCCGGACCAGACTGGAGGATTATCAGTTGCACCAGGGTTTTATTTGGCAGTGTGCCATAATCCAATCCTTTTAGCCCTCAGTAACACAACATACTCACCCTATATTTTTCTCAGAACCAATCTTACTCCTGAGAAGCTGGCCTTGGGTGAAGAAGTAAGGAGAGAAATATGACTGCACTCTCCATAACCACAATCAAGATTAATTCCTATTTAGGAGCAAAAGACAGAGAAAATGCATGTCAATAAAAGATAAAACCGAAGTGCACGTCAAAATTTTTGACTGAGCTTGTGTTGTTCCTTCATTGTCACCACAAACACATAAAAGGTTGTTCTCCTAAACTGAGTAAATCCAGGAAAAAGGGCTCAGGGCAAGATTCCTATGTTCATTTAAACTGCTTTACACGACACCCAAAATGTAAAGCACCAAGGGAATCCGTCCCTTACTCTTGCTGAAGTAGGTTTCAGTGTAATAAGGTAAAAATCACACTGTGAAAGTGCTGCAGAAGAAGGGATTAGATCAGCCACATGTTGGGTGGAATGTAGCAGCTATTTACCAAAACACAACAACGCTCTCAACATGCTAGGAAGGGAAATTAAGAAAGCTGTCTCCATCTGAAGCTGCAGGGGAAATTTGGAGAAGCAGAATGTAATTAACCTAATTGAAATATTTCAGAGTACGGGATTTTTCCAGAATGACTTTATCATGAAACAAATGAGCCACTGGCACAGGCATTCACTTTTAGCAAAGCAGCAGCTTTGATCTTTTGTGCATATCTATGCTAAACTCCAAAGACTGTTCATGCATCAAGCATTCAGGCCTCTGTACTGTTTGTTCTTGGCAAACAAACAGTAAAATCCAGTTGGTGTAACAGGACATATTGAACAAACACTCTATAATTGTCAATATTTTTACTGGTGACAAATGAGAGAAGCTGATTAATTTTTAGGGTCTTGTAAAAGTTATGGGAATCTTGGTATTGCTGCCATAAAGCATTGACACCCTACAGAATTAAAAAAAAAAAGAAATCAGCAACACATAACCTATACTTTTTCCAGAGCTTCATCCAGCAACATCTTTGGAAGCTGCAATTCTTTTTCATGTGAGCAACTGTGGGACAGGGAAGCTCACTGTACTCAAAATCTGCATCACATTGTAGATGTGTGGTGCTTCCTCGTCACCTCATTCCTCTTCAGGAGGAAAGGAAAATATGGGACTATTTTCATACACTAACCATTAGATACATAAAATGAGAGGGGTAATGGATTTAGTGACTTCTACATTTTGTACAGCCATTTCAGTAGCAGAGCTGAGAATGCTGAAGCCTGCTTTAAACATTTCTTTCACCAATTCTCTAGATTTCTGTCCTGAAATATGAAGTTTTTGTAAAAGAATACAAGCCACCTATCTAATATTAATTACAGTCCTGATTTCTCCAACCACACATGAAGCTCAAAGATTAATCCACAAAAACTTCTGAGTTCCTTTCTAAAGCAATATTGTGGTCCAATTTAACACATTCTCAGTTTCAATTCCTTGCTCCCAGGCTAATGGTTTTACCATTCCCTAAGTCCTACATCCTTTTCTGCCTTCTGATTTAGCCACCTTACCAAAAATCTTAAACCTTACTGACTCTAGTTGCACTGTTCCATTTTTCTTAAAACACGTCTGGTCTGGGTATTATTGAGAATATTATATTTTAGTGTTGGAGGAAAAATGTCTACTCTTATTGTATAAATATTTTCCCATGAGATACTCATCTGTTCTCTGTAACTCTGCTGTCCAATAAAGTGTGGTCTCTAAGGCATACAATACAATCCTACCTGTCACACAGTGAATAAAACCAGGTAGGAATTAGAAGTTGAGTATTGTTTTGCAAAGGGTTTGTAAGAGAAATGCTTTTTTTACAAGAAATTTTGCAGGAGAGCCGTCATATTTTAAAAGACCTCGATTAAACATGGTATAACGTGTAAAATATGGATGTTAACAACATTTATTTCTTAAAAAAAATGTACAAGTTAATTCCTCCCAAGAAGGTAGGCTGAATGAGAACAGGGGAGAGGAGCAGCTGGTAAGGATCTCTAGAAGGCAGCATCAAGGCAAAGGCTTCCTGCTGATCCCATGGTGGCTAGAAGGGCATGACAAATGTTACTGCATGCAGAATTTTAGAATAATCTCATTTCTGGAATAAAATAATTGTTATCTAATGTCAAGTTCCATAATTACAGAATTCATATTTTTTTCTAAAATATCTGGTTTTCATTTTATCTCCTCAACAGAGATTTTCAGTAATAAATTCTGAAAAAAAATTGAAGTCACTTAATATCTATTTTGCTTACATTAATGATAATCAGTCCTTTAAAATTGTTTCTCAGTTTTCATCTACACATCAGTTTTTCCTCTAACCCCAAAATCTTCTTTACATAATCTCATGAAAAATTTTAAAGTTCCCTTGGTTTTCTGTAGAATGTGTTCAATAAGTCCTTCCTGGCATTTGACCCTCTCCTTACATCTGGGAAGCTGAATTAAATGTCATTGGACTGACATTTTCTTTTCCTTAATTTCTTATTCAAGTCTCCCAACAAGTACTGATGAGCCAAAGCTTTCTTCTTTTTTGTTTGCTGTTGCGTTTTTTGGTCAAAGTTCAAGATTCTATAAAAAGAGAGAGAGACTTTAGGAACATCTATTTTGTCTCTCAAGGTTTAACTGTTCTTTATTCCATTCTGTTTCTGACCTCACATGCTCAACTAGGTTAATACTTTCGCAAATGATCTCTCAGCCAAGATTGATCCATGGTCAAATCTGTGGAAGACAAAAAGTGAGAAAATGGACTGTCTGGTCTGTAAACACTAACACATTCTCTTTGGGTAAACCAGAATGACAATAGCAATAAACAGTTCTACATATCAAGTGATTTTTAAAAATTTATTTCTCCTGTAAAACATAAAGTGGTAAATATGAACTTGTAAATTCCCATTTCTTTAAAAGTGTCTATCAAAATCAATGATTTTAATGACAACTACTTACCTTCAGAAACAATCTCCAAGTACTTGTGAAAGCATTCTGTAAATACAGAACTATAAAATGATTCGCATGTAATCTGCAAAACAATAGTTCATGGTATCCTTTTACCTGATCCCCCATAAGACCTATGATTATATCCCTGGACTTCTATATAGTTGCCAATATCACTTAGAAAAGTGGTGGGGGAATTAATGCTTATGAATGTATTTTATGAATATGTAGAAAGAATATGAATATGTGTAGAAGAAATATGAATATAGGAAAGCATGACATCAAACCACACTGGCAGTGTGGTTTATCAAACCAATTCAGTAGAGGTTTACAGGTTGCAAAACTATTGAAATTAAAGAAACAGCAGGCTCAAGATTCTTCCTTCAGCAATAATTTTGCTTGTATGAGTTTGTTTGACAGTCATGAAGTCTTCAGAGACACAAGCACCTAGTCTATTATATCCAGTATAATGCCCTCATCAATAAAGTATGAAGCTTTGAACAATGAATCTTCAGTGGACAGAAGTTTCACGATTTCTAGTATTTCCTTTGAGGAACTAACTGCTGGAGTTTGATATAAACTCTTACCCTCAGTATGCCAGCTGCTGTTCCCATAATCTTCCAGAAATGGAGGATTGTGTGTCCGTGCACAGCACAGGTCAGGCCGCCGACTGCTTTAACTTTCAGAGACGCTGTCTCAGAGGTAGTGCAGCTAACAGAAGGCAACCTGAGTCCATCATGTCCAACATCTGGATGCTAATAATAAATTACACAGGGGTTTAGTTAAGGTATAAATCTCCCATGTGCAAAAATGTCACGAAAGACATTTGTAATGTTAGAACAATATTGAACGCTTAGTCTTCCTGTTTGTTTATTTTGCCCAGTCCAAAACGCGTTAGGAAATAGATGACAGGTGCTAAATAGGAAGTTTGTTCTCCTGTGTATTTTCTAGGAACTCAGTTACATACCATGCAGAAGTGAATTCTCAAAAGTATGCTGGTTTTATTGAGAAAGGAGGGATTTTAGTAACTTTTCCATTTAATCACTTCAAGCAAAGACTTTAAATGGCAGCTCTGCTGTACATAAAATTCCTGGTGGATTTTAATATGATAAAGAATACATAATTTCTCCCCTGGCCTTCTGGACAAATCTGAAGATACTTTGATGAAAATGACAGAAAGTTTCAAAAGTGATCATGGGGAATGATCGATCACAAAATAAAGACTTATAAGCAGAGAATGCGCATATTTTTAAATCCAATTCCATGATTTGTGTACTACTGCAAAGTTACAAGACAACTGCACATGTATATATTAGAGGTCTGCTTCAGGTTTGGAATTTTTATAAAAGTATTAGATTTTTTATAACACTTTAGTAATGATAGTATCTTAATAACTAGTTAATCTGTGAAAATAAAACATCTGATAGAAATGTGAAATTAATAGGGTTTATTTTTAAATAGTCATATCACTTAAACTTTCTTTTGTGCATTCAGTGCATGGACAAGATCCACCATGCTGCTTGCAGGCATTCTTCTGATGGTTGGTTTCTATTAGGAACACAGTTATTGCAGGACATCTTTATGGAAAGGAAAAGGAAAGACTACTGAAGTTTTATACAATACAGAAAAAAATTACTTTTGGAAGAATAGAAACAAACAAGGGATGACAGAGCACGCAGTTTTCCTTTTGTTCTGCTTTTAAGGACTAGGGAAAAGTAGGTAGAGTTTCACATGTTTACTCCAGTACCTCCAAATGCACTAAGTAGCAATATTTGTATGAGGCACTTGGAATCTCCTGCTTTGTGAGGGGAAGAGTGTTAATCTTTCATTTTTATTTTCTTTTTAGATGGTTGGCTGATGTTGAAGTTGTTTCTAAACTGAAAAATCTGTGCCTTTGTGCATTACTTGCTTGATGTCTGACATTCTTAAGCAGAACTGAATTGGACAGCAATGTATTGCCAGGGAGCAGAAACACTAATTTGTAAATGCAGTGCTAAATCAGTGATGCTAAGGAAAGCTATCTACTCCTGCGGCTTCACAGATTATGAGATATCATCTCCTCTGTCATTTCTTTTTGAGCCTCATAAAGAACAGTGAAACTGAGAAACAAGAGAATTCAGCTTAATTTCAAATGCTTGTCTTAAAGTGGGACACAGTTAATTTGGTATATGGAGGTGGAAAAAAAGCTTTATCCATGTAGATTTTAGTTAAAGCTGTTACACTGTAAAATCCTGAATGGTTATTTTTAAAGATATAATTTCCATTGTAACTGGAACTTAATTCTATTTCAAATACAAGAAAAAAATTTGGGGAATGGTTATTTAAATTTTAGGTTTGTTTTAAAGAATGTCATAAAATGTCCCTTTTTCTCCCTTTTCCATCCTTTGAACAAAATTAGAAAAGCTTCTGGGAGAGCAGAAAAAGGGAGCAAAGCTGGTGCCTTCTGCATGCATTTACAATGTTGATAAACAAAGAATATAACAGACACCTCCTCTTCCTCCCCCTTAAGCACAGTTTTTATAAAACAAGTTCAGTTCAGATGTCTAATCCCCTGGAATTTGTTTTCCAAATGTACTTTTGATCATAGATAGCAGCACTTGAATCGAATGTGATGTTTTTTCTTAGTCTGAAGCTTTCTACAATCTCATCCTTGCTTAAAGCAAAAAAGGACTACTAAAAAGTCAGCTATTTTTTCAATTAATATTATTATAATTGCAATGGCCATTAAGTTTGAAGTTTTTAATTTAGCTAAATAGCTGGCATTGAAAAAAAGCACTCAGATACTCAGAGGCTATTCTCTTTGATGTATCTGAAATCTGATATCCACCTGATATACAAAGTGAGTCATGGATGATAAATCCATTGATTGCATGAGGAGACATATTTCAGGAGAGGACAGAAGATTTCTGTCTATCTCATGGGGATTTTTATGTATTTTTGTATTCTACACTACCAAGGATTTGATTCAGGCCAAGGGATTGGAGGAAGTTTGAGTAGGATCATCTGTTACTTTGACAGGCCCTTGTCAGAGTTAATTATCTGTTCACAAAAAAAAAAAAAAAAAAAAAAAAAAAAAAAAAAAAAAAAAAAAAAAAAAAAAATAGAAAGAGAAGTGTAGAATATTTACCTGTTATTGGAATATACACACATATTTGTCTTTACAACTGTATTACAGACCAGTAGCCCAATATGGCCACAAAAGAAGGAAAAAAATTGAAAACTGGAGAAAATAATGACACTGTATATAAATGTCTGGAAGACAGGAGGTTTATCTGGGGCTGTGATGTGGGGTGGCTCTTCCCCATTCCTGAAGAGCACTGTTAATCATCTGATAGGGAAGAAGGTGCCTGCTGTCAGGGCAGCTGTGTCCAGCCTTGGCAAGCTGCTCAGATGAAAGTATATTTAATGATAGATGAATTAAAACTGCTTTACACCATTGTTTGTGCCCATACATTTTTTCCCCTGGAGTTCAAAAATGATATGCCATCCTGAAAAATAACTACTCCTTTTCACCTCCATCATTGTGACTAAAGCTGGGAAAAAAATCACCTACAACTACTGAATAAAACTTAGCTCCATTTTCCTTGTGCTAGATTTTCAGCTTCAAAAGAAATTACCTCATTTAGCTAAGGATTATATACTTTAAGAGAAACACCCAAAAGGAGAATTAACTCAAACTAATAAAGCAGGCAATAGAAATCAAATCAGTTTAAAAATCACAATTGCTTTGAAAACAATTAGCATTAACTCAGATCCCATTAAATATTATGTATTACTGGGCTAGAGGGTCTAAATTAGGAAAGAGAAAAGGGAACAAAGAAAACTCCAGTAAAAAGAAAGCAAACTGATTTGTTTTGCAAAGACTGGTGTATATTTTTCATTACCCTTATTTTAGCATTCTTCCAGTCACATTAACACTGTTAGGATGTTCATACATCATGGGCTGATTCTATTTCTCTTTCACTGTGTGACTTTTGCTCTTGGCCAACACACTCTAAAAGGGGGTATGATCCATTTGTTTGCTTTGCCTTCTGGGCTTCTTCCTGTCCCTGACATAATTTGTTGTTACTTTCCATATTAAAAATAATTCTGAAGAGTCAGATATTTTCACCTCTAAGCCAGACTATTGGTGATGCTATTTGAGAGTGGTGATGGCAAGTAATATTTTATCCTGATTTGAGATGTTCTTTTTTGTTCATTGCTCATTAAATAAAGGATGATTGAAGATTTCCTTTAGACACTATCATCATCTGCAATATTTTAAATTCTGAAAATAATCGTCTTAGATTTCTTCTACTTCTTCCAACCTCCAGACATAGCCAGGCTCACTAGCTCTTCAGTCTTTCTGTCACCTTTGTGCTTAGCTTTAAAAACTCACTTGTGTGCATTTGCTGCCTTTCTGCCTTCCAGTTGACAATAAAGGTTATCAAACTCTTACTGGATTTATATTTTTTAAAGTGTCATCTTGCAACGATCAGTTTGACAGCATGTTTCATACAGTGGTCCATAAAACCTTTGGAGAAAACCCAAGAGAGGATTAGTGCTTGTGAAAGACAAATCTGGGGGAGGGAAGGAACCAAGAAAAAAGTCTTTTTTTATTTATTATTTCATACAGGGAGAAAAGGACAAATCCTCCTGCTCCCCCTTGGAGTTTATTTGATGACTGGTGCGACTTGCAGTACTTGTGTAATCCCCTAGAAAGCACAACCTTTCAGGGTGAAACATAATATTTTATTGCACAGAAAGTTAAAACCTTTAGACACTGCTTCTTTATATAGAGAAATCTGAAATTAATATGAATTGCTTGGATTAATGGGACAGAAGACATTGGTAAATAATTGTGCTGGACATTAAACAGTACCAAAACCCTTTAGCTGGTAATGCATGCTATAGGAGGCGATGGTAAGTGTCTATAGCAGGCTGACTATTTGACTCTAAGATGTATCATATAAAATCATATTTGGTGTAGTGGGTTACCCCTGACTGGGTGCCAGGGACTCACCAAAGCTTCTTTGTCACACTTCTCCTCAGTTGCATAAGGGAGAAAAAATACAATGAAAGGCTCATAAATTGAGATAAGAACAGGAGAGGCCTCTCACAGATTACCATCATTACAGATTACGCACTTGGAGATATTAACTGAATTTATAGTAATAAATAGCCGCACCTTTTTCATTGAAGAATCCAGCCTACCCCAGTAGTGCGGCTTATATTCAGGTGCGGCTTATCTATGGACAAATCCCGTGATCTACCCGGCTACTGGGAGGTGCGGCTTATAATCAGGTGTGGCTTATAACTGTGAAATTACTGTAATTAAATCAGAGCAGGATAACCAGAAAACAAAAAACCCAAATCTTAAAACACCTTCCCCCACTAGTCTCACTTCCCAAGCCTAATTTTATTCCCAATACTCTACCTCCTCCTTACAGCTGCTCAGTGAGATAGGGAATGGGGACTGTGATCACCCCATCACACATGGCCGCTCCTCACACTCTTCCTCCACTCTAACATGAGTCCTTCTCACAGGCTTTGGTCCTCCACAAACTGCTCCAAAGTGGATCCTTTCCTTGGGATGCAGTTTTTCTGGAGCAGGATGCTCCAATGAGGGTCCCCTGCAGGGTCATAAGTCCCAATAGCAGTCTTGCTCCTGCATGGGATCATCCCTTCCTGGAGGGACAGGTCCTGCCAGGAGCTTCTCCAGTTTGTCGAATCATGGAATCACAGCCTCCTTTGGCCATCCCTGCTCCAGTGCAGGATCTGCAGTGTGGGCTGCAGGTGGATCTCTGCTCCACCGTGGCCCTCCATGGGCTGCAGGGCACAGCAGCCTCACCATTGTTTTCACCACAGGCTACAAGGAAATCTTTGCTCCAGTGCTCCTCTGCTTCTTCACTGACCTTGGTGTCGGCAGAGCTGTTTCTGTAAGATATTCTCCATTCTTAGCTACAATTGCTCAGGGCTTTTTCCTTTTCTGAAATATGTTATGGCAAAAGGCACCACCATCATCACAGATGGACTTAGTCTTGGCCAGCCCATCTGGCAATGACTCTGTCAGTCATAGGGGAAGCTTTTAACAGCTTCTCACAGAAGCCACACCTGTAGCTCCTCTGCTAATAAAAACTCACCAGACCAGCCTAATATATTTGGTTTACATGGATGACTTCAAAATTAGTTATACACTGTCTGTAGACTGAATATTCTATATTATAAGTATACATATATATGAATAATTCATTTAGTTATGGGGAACTTCAAAAAACCTCTTGAGATGAGTAACATCAGTCATCACTTTCTGACATGTGGACTTTATTGCATTTGATCTCTGTGGACATTTTTCTGCAATAGTCCCCATGGATATTGCTGGGATTAAGTAGAAATTCAGAAATTCAATACATCTTTTCTACTACCTGAGTCTCAGTTGCAGATTTTCAGCCATTCCTGATTTCTGGCATGTCAGTGTCTCAAGGTCAAATCCTACTCTCTGTTACAACAAAGCAAATCCAGAGATAACCAGAGTCAGGGGGAGGAGGAGAGGAGAGGAGAGGAGAGGAGAGGAGAGGAGAGGAGAGGAGAGGAGAGGAGAGGAGAGGAGAGGAGAGGAGAGGAGAGGAGAGGAGAGGAGAGGAGAATCCTCCCTGCTGCCATTAGTGAAAAGGCTCATTTTGCTCCTTTCTTGAGCTGGATGGAAAAGTTCATTATGTTTGCTTTTTGTTTTGTTTTTGTTTTCTTTTTGTTTGTGTGGGGGTGTTCTTTTTTTGTAGTTTTCTTTTTTTTTTTCCCCTAGCAGCAGGACGATGTGGTCCTGTATGTTGGAATGATAGCTGGTTTATAGATGACAGATGATGCTATGAGGGACTGTTTCTCACTTTGTCAACCTGGCTAAGTCATAACTGCTGTGGATGAGCTGGGTTGGAGGGTACATTTTGCTGACAGAATTCCAATGCAAAGATACCAGAAAGAGGGAAAAATGCTCCAAATCATGGGCAGTTTAGCTTTTCTCTCAGGAATTTCTGTTAGAAACTGAAGCTACTTCTAAATATCTCATATCCTGACTAACACAAGAGTTAGATCTCAAATATTACAGAGCTCTTTTGGTTCTTTTGTATTCTCCATACCATAAACCCATCATTTTAAATCAATGAGCTTAGTGGTTGGATAAAGTCTACTCACTCCAAATTTAAAGGGCAAGTTCTGAAGCAATGGATAACTTTCCAGGCATCTGAAGGAGGCAGCTTGCTGGGTCATCAGGTCTCACTGCCAAGAACAGCAACAGATGTGAAAAGAATAATGATAGATGCAGATCTTTCCCAGAAAAGGTACAGCTCTACCATTAAACTGTCAAACTCATCCAGTTTTCTGTAGGTTACTCAACTGTTGCAAGTTGTTTTTTATATACCAGATATAGTTGGTGTCTCCCAAGCAGGTATTTTACATATTGTTTTTGTAACACGATTAGTAAAATAAAATTTTCTTCCTCTAACGGTGGTACTGTACTGAGCCTGCTTGGGCTTTGTCAATCTTATGTAACTGCAGTTCACATAGAATTTTTTTTTTAGTTGTGCTTTATTTTTAGTGGAAAAGAAATGATGGATAAAGTAATTACAGAAGAAAATTGATTAAATAGAATTCTGATCATTTAGTCTCCATAGAAAGGTGCTCTTACTGTACCTTGCTTTTCTGTTTTGTCTCTCATGAAGGTCACATGTCTTTATAAATTTATTTCTAGGTCTGTAGTAGCTAATGAACAGGATAATAATTTATTCATTCTTATAGAACGAAAATACAGTGGAAAAGTTAGGATACAGAAGAAAGGCCTGGAGTGTGACCATCTGTCTTGAGGAAGATTGGCATTCTAAACCTGTAAGTAATGCATTCTTTGGACGTCATCATGGATTTGTCTTTCAAAATTCAAAACTTCCAGGCACTTTGACAAATGCTTAATGTAAACTGCCTGAACCTAGAAGCATTGCTCTGTAAGATGTTGAAACAACAGTATCTTCACAAAACCTGGAAAGCTTTTTAATTTTGTATATGTTCTTCCAATTGTTTTGATTAATTAACATATTACACAAGAATATTGTGAAACAGGAATGATGAAATACTGCCTTACTTTTCAAAGATACATCTCCTATGGTATTTGAATAGTTGCAGGTCAGCTGGTGGGGACAATTTAATTGATCCATTCTTCTTGGAAATGATCACCACAAGAGCAATAAAGGAAGTATTCTTGCAAATGCAGTTTGTGTAGCATATTGCTTACTGTATATCTTTTTGATTATTCCCTTTGTATTAAAAAAGGACCATCCATGGGCCTAGTAGATGGCTTGTATTATCAGCTAAAAAAAAGTAAAACAACAAGTTTGAATCCATGAAAAGTGCATAAAATTGTCTGTGATACAATAACAAAAATCTCTTAGATTCAAACTTTAGATATTTTACTTCCCAGAAAGTGGTTTAAGTATTATATTTTCACAACACCTTCCTTTGGGATTCTAAAATGTACATTTTATCTATTCAGCCTTTCACGGAGTCTTCCACCATTTACAACACAAAATGTAACCATCTTCTTTTGAAATGTTCATAAACATATTTCAGTTTTATATAGTGTAATTTGAACTAGAAAGAACTGAGGAATGATCAGTGAGCTCCAGTGGCTATTTGTGGCTGTAATATAGCCACTCTAATATTGCAGAGTTGTACAATGCATCACATAATATTAATGTGATTACCTAACTATGAAGGAACACACCAGCAGGAGTACCATTTCAGGGAAGGGCAGGAAAAATTATTAGATTCAAGGTACCCTATTCATGTGGGGAGTTTTCTTGTGTAAAGAGATTAAAACCAAAGCATCCTCAAAGGGAAACAACTTTGTACATGAGGAAACATTGTGTAGTGCTTGAAATAAAAAGAGCTACTGTGGTAGAACAGAGTTCAGAGTTCGTTTTCGTATTAAAGGCCTAAAATTATGGTCTCTCCTGCTTCAAATGAGAGTACTTAGCTCCTTCATTATTTTCACTCACAGGAAATTGTGACTGACATGAGTGCAAAGGATATGTCTTCTCTGGCTACGTTGAGGAGATGTAACAAAATTGTCTGGTTTTGTCCTTGATAAATGAAGTTGAAAGTGATTTATTTCTCTTTTTATTGTGAGGGTTGCTCAATTAACTCTCTCCAAGACTGTAGGCCTTCTAGTAGGTGGAAATCTTTCTTCAAAGAAAACGCAACTTTGACAGTTTGCTTTATGTCACTTTGTAATGTAAAGCCCAGTTGGCACATTAAACAATAGTGCTGGGAATTAGATTCTCCAGCAGGAAAACTGCCACCTTCTTCCTCTTAAAAAAGATTTGTCTAAGTGAAAGACAAGTGATGGCCATGCAGAAGAGGAGACTATTCTAACACCAAGATAACACAAAAGAACTTCGACTTTTTTTGAAAAAAGCTCATGTAAAGCCAAACAGTTTTTCAGTTTTAGTCCATGATTTTATTCTATTTTAATTGGGGAATTAGCATCATTAGGATATGTTCCTTGACTCTGATCTTAATTCCTTTTTGAGAAACTTGTGGAAATTTTCCATGGAATTTCATTTCTTATAAAATCACCTTCCATAGAATGGCTTGGATCATGGATTGGACTAATGTGAAGTAAATAATTAAAAAAAAAAATTAATAGGTTATACATATCCTGAGACAGAATTTTTATAAAAGATTCCCTGTGAAGCTTTCAGTGATTGCTTGTTGTGGAATGAAACACTGTTTATTTTCTGATATTATTTTCCTATATTATGAGCATTAGCCACATAATTCTATCTGTGAAATAAAAAATAGATTTTTATTCATGGATACAACAATTTGCATTTAATATTAATCTTGTGTATCACCCCTACAGAGATTCTTGTCCCAGCATAAGAACCTTATCCTCTCAACAGATTTATAGTATCAAAATTTTATGTACATAATGCAATGCAATGTTTCAATGAGATACTATGTTAATGTAGTTTTATGAAAAGGTTTCTGTTGGGTGTGTTCCTCCATTATAATTCATGTTTTTCCTGCAAATATAACTATTTCCACAATATTTTTCTCCAGAAAAGATGCCTGAGTAGAAATTCTTGTCAAAGCAGAAACTGTGAAGCTGTTCCTTTGCACTCTCCTCTTCAAAGTACACAGGGGCATTCAAAAAATGTATGTGTAAAGGCACCTATATTTCTCTCCTGTAAATGCCATCTACTAGCCATGGGATTCATCTTTTCTTACAGGTGATTATTTAAATCTCAAATTAATCCTCCAGTAGAATACATGCAATGTGAATATTCTGAGTTGTCTAATATTTCACAAACCTTCCTTCATTTTTTTCTTCCTCCTCTTTGCCTCCACTATCCTAAAAACCCCGTACTAAGAAAAACAACATTCACTGAAGAACTTCTTTGAAAATTGTCCTTTATTTGGATGTATAGTTGAGAAACAGTTGGGAAACTTTATTATTATTCAAGAATAAAAGACTGCAGATTGCTGTGGTTGTTCTTTGTGCACAAGCTCTCTTGTGCTTTCTCCTGAGCATACAAGCCAGTGAGGTCTATGTGCATATATTTCTAGGGTTTATCAAGAAATAACAAAGCCCAGAGGCAGTTAAAACAATTTCAGTGGAAGGGTGTGCTTAAAACATCACTAAGCAAAGGACATCAATTTCATATGGCGTGAAAGTCTCCAGCCTCCATTCCACCTTACGCAGCATTATGAATGAATGAAACAGATCAACTTTTAGAACTGAAGAACAAAAATAATTTCTGTGTTACAAAGCAGATCATTATTCGTGAAAATGGAAGAATTGGATATTGGATTAATTATTCTGACATGAATCACATTATTCCTTACAACAGCTTCATTCTCTACATTTTCTGTAGACATTATGAAGCTGCTTTGTTTGGTTTTTTTTGTGTTGTGTTGCTGTAGATGTGAAAGGTCTTTGTGTTTTTTACTGAAAAGTGAGATTTTTTTTCTCTCCTCAACCAGTTGTCTCATTGCATGATCCTACATATAGAAGAATCAAACTATCAAAAATATAAATTAATATGGACTGCAGTAGTAAATCTCCCGAGCCATGCTGCTGCTGCTCTATCTCCAACTTTTGGGCTCTTTTGCTGTTGTATTTGTGTTCATGCACATGATCACATGCATAGGATTCAGTAAATCACACACTGCTCACTGTGTCAATCTTAAATAATCACTCTTATTTCCTGTGGAGCAATTATGAGTTCACACCTGCTAAGTGGAGACTACTCTTAAATCCAGTTTTGGAGAATGTCCCCTGCAGCTAGACAATCCATGTGAAGAATAAAAGAAACCTAATTAATAAATACGATTAATAACTAGAAAATTATTTTGCAGCCTGCTCTTCTTCCAAGTCCCACTGAAAATTAGAATTCTAGCTATAGCCTTCACACATCATAATTTTTACTCAGCATCACTGGAATAATTTCACTCAGTTTAAGGTAAACTATCCGTGTTCCTTTGAAGTGTTCCCAGGAGGAAGCTGAAAATTTGTGGTCCATCTGACAGCTGACATGCCACCAAGATATCAGGATGCAGTGCTCGTCACACTATGAAAGGAAAAGTGAGATTTATAGGTATACAGGTGTCCATGCTGGAGGAAGTCCTCTCATTTGACCCTGTTGTTGGTTTTATTGCTTAGTCCAAGCCTGCAAAGAAGTTGTGGTAGAAAAGCAAAAAGCCCCATCTGTACCTCCACATCTATCTGGTTTTGGGAGGTACCAGTATCAATCTAAAATATTCTGGTGATTAAAGTATGGTCCCAAGCCATACTGAGGGAAGCCTCAGTAAGTTGGTTAGATAAGGACTGCAACTTCATCTCCCACAGCCAGGAGGAATCTCCTGACTGACCGCTGCGACTGGGCTGCTTCATGTCAGCCCCAGCTAGTCAGAAAAGGCAACTGTAGTGAAATTTTATTTCTGGTTTCTGAGAACATGCAATCCTCTTTCCCAGGTTACATAATTTAAGCAAGGTTTTAGTGTTAAACAGAGGTTTTATTAGTCAGTTCAAATACACACTTAGCTGGATGTTTTACCCTCTCCCGCATGCCCCTTTTCTTGGAAGTTGAAAAATCAGTCATCTGCTTTGTGTGGATGGACTTCATAGAAACTGAGGAGTAGAGTAAAGAGCTTCTGACAAGCTTGAATTGAGATAATCATGTTTTATTAGTCTCTGAACCTAGGGAAATTAATGTAGTTTGGAAGGGCAGAGAGCATTGATTTCCAAACGATCTATTTTTCCAAGTCTTACCCTCCATCCTTAGAAAAGGTATTGAGTAGTCTCTGGTATTTTATAAAATCAAAGTTATTTCACATTTAGATCTTGAGATTTCATTTTAATCCACTTTATTTCAAGAAGCATAAAAGAGCTGTTCAATTCTGCATCTTATATTAACTTTTTTGAACCTGGAAAAATATCTTCATTAAAATAAATCCTTCCCTTATTATTCATTCTCCATATTATCTGTCAGTGACTGACCCTCTTGGGTAGTGTCTAATGAAGTGAAAGTTGCTGTTTCCTTCTTTTTCATAGAATTAATTGGTTTCTCAAAGTTCCAAGAGATCTGACCTATTGTTTGCCCCCTTTCAAGTGAATTTAACACATTGTAGTCATTCCAACAACGGACAAATAAAATTCTCTAAGATTCATTAAAATAGGTGATAAACTAACTAATTCATTCTCATATTTAAGAAAGTACAAAAGAATATTTTACAGGTTTATACTATTATTTTATTCTATTTGTTGAATTTCTTTCAAGGATTGCAAGAGGCTATTTTATCAGAATCCTGTAAGAGAGATTATGATTGGTTCTTTGCAATCAAGAAAAGTAAGAATCTGAATAGGCAAATAAGTGTAATCAAAATAAAATTTAATAAACAAATTTGAACATAAAGTGACTGAGATGAAACTATATTTGTAACATGATCAGTGCCATCGACATTTTTTGAGAAAAAAAGAGTAAAATTTTCTTCTATTTCATAATATTTACTAGCATATATATGTATAAATTATTTACCATATACATAAGCAGAGTATTTTAAATTTTTTTTCAATGTTATTTTAAAAAATGTCTTTTGTTTCAACACTTTTTGGTTTAACACATTTGATATCATCATACTAAAAAAGATGGTTTTGCATTTCCATACAAACTAAATTCAATATGTTAACTATTCAAAAGACTACTAAAACCTGAGATGACAGTTGACAAAGAGCTTTCCATTGAGCTGTGCCTAAAAAGAACTACAAGAGTCATGGAATTGGAGAAGAGTTTGGGGTTGAATGGAACCTTAAAGAACATTGAGTTCCAAACACCCCTTTTCTCAAGCACAATTTTTTTATAGTTTAGGTGAAGAATAGACAAATATATGAGGATTTGTCTAGTCCTTTGTCCATTACATGGCCTCAACCAGACTCTCACTTTCTCCCTCATTGCTAGATTATTTATTTTCCTCTCTCTTTTCTTGGTGACCAAAAGTAGATCTATTAATATGGGATAATAGTAAGTCATTATAAATTTTTTAATACAGTAATTTCACTATTATAAGCCGCATCTTTTTCATTGAAGAATCCAGCCTACCCCAGTGGTGTGGCTTATATTCAGGTGCGGCTTATCTATGGACAGATCCCAGTGAAATGTCAACCCAGAAGTGAGAGCCGGCTGGGGAGGGTTCCTGGGGCTGCCTTTAAAGGCTTTGCTGGTCTATGAAAACTGTTTGCAACTTGAGCACCTGACACCAAACCCAGCTGGCAGTGATTCTGTTACTAATTTGTTACTTTGTCACACATGGATCCTCACTAAAAAAAAAAAAAAAAAAAAAAAAAGGTACAGCTTATATTCAGGTGCTGTTTATATATGGACAAATCCCGTGTCTGCCTGGCTACCGGGAGGTGCGGCTTATAATCAGGTGCAGCTTATGATTGTGAAATTACTGTACTAACACACTGCAAATAGAATCAGGACTCTATTTTGCTAAATTTAATTCTCATAAATTCTCAAGTTCTTTATTTCAAAACAAGGAAAGGATGCCCCAGATCTGGCTACATTTGTTACCCTGAAACACATCTGCATTTTGTTATATAATTTTCAGGTTTGTTCAACGACTTTATGATCTAAAAATAATGAATTTTTGAAAACTTCCATTAAACTTCCTGAAGATGCCGTCTACCTTCTCTGATGCATTAAGAAATTCCAAAAGAAGGTTTTCATATCTCTCTTATCCTTAATTTTTATTCTGTTTTCATATTCTTTAAAAAAAAAAATAATTTCATTTTTATATACAAGTTATTCATGATAGTCCATAAAAAATAACCAGTTCTTCTAAGTTTCCACTGGAACTCTGATCTGCAGAGAAGTACTTTTCTTCCTGCTCCTTTACTGGAGGAGGCAGTAGAATGATATGGTAAGGACAGAAAAGCCATGATCCTGCTCAAAGGCTTCCCCCACTATATATTACTACTTGTTTCATCTACAGGCCTTTCAAAAGCTATATTAGGTGTCACAAGGGAAAAATTATATTTTCTGCATCCTGTTTTACCTATTTCTCTTTAGCTCTGTCAGCTGAATAAACTGAAACTCGTACAACACTTTAATCTCAATCAGATTGTGAATGTCAAATGATCTGCTTAAAAATTTAATAGCAATTATAATTGAAAAATCTACTGATATTAAGAATTGGGTGAGACTTTACTAACACTGTAATCTGCATCTGACGTTTTTCATTATTTTGGATTTCTCTTCTAAAAACCTCTAGGCAGATATTTTTACGAGCAGTATTTTTAAATTCAGGGTTTTTAGTTTTAGGACTGACATAAAAATGCTAGATTAAATAAATACTTTTTTATTTTATAGCTAATCAAAAGAGCTTTAACAATTTCACACTACATCTCTTACTTCAGCCTTTAATGGAGAGTAAATTTAGTTCTGATTTCTGACTTTTCTTTATCTGCACACTTCACTCCTGATTATTTAATGCCACTGTGTTGTTTATTCTTTAAAAGTGCTCTTCAGCTTTTTAGCCTTGTTTAAACTAATGTCTGATGTAGAGACTGCAACTAAGAACAGATATCAGCTTGTAGACACATAGTGGCCTATGTTGAATATTACCCTTTCTGTAGAAATGTCATTCCTGAGGACGAGTGCTAGGAATTCTGCGCTGCACGAAAACGTCTATGGAACTCAGAAAAGACTCATAGCATTTAAAATAAGGATTGAGAGAGAAATTGCCTTTAATCTATTGTACTAAAAACATACTGTGTTTCGAGAATAAAAGAAGAAAAATTAGTGTTGCAACTGGTATATGATAGCACATTTAATCCTTATCGTGCAATGAAATTTTTTTGCATGTATGTGAATTTCTGTGGGGTTATTTTCCAGCTGCAGGTAACTGTGTTTGACACATGTTTCCCAGTTATATAAATGTACTCTCTGATCAACTTTGTTAGTTGATCAACTCATTCCTTTGCAGTACTTCATTGCAAGAAATTTTCCCTAAGATTTTTTTAATTTCTTCCTGTATCACCTGAAAGCTTTCATCATCCTTTAAAAACCTGAGAGTCAAAATAAGATATTTCACAATTAGACATTTCTACCTTTCACAAAATTGTCTACACAGAATTAAATAAATCTCACTCAGAACCTCTCGGATTTACACAAGATTTGTACTGGCACATTTTAGTTCCTGTATTGCCTGGGATTTGCAGCTTTCTTGTCATACAGAGCACAAAATCTATTCAAGGTGACTTCTTCCTAGGATACAGATTGCCATAAGGAATGGATTTACTGGATTTTAAATTTCAGTTATGTGATCATGCTGCAGTTATGTAATAATACATTGTGTCTGACTTGGATAATTGTATTGTATTGACTGTTTAGTATGACTTTCTGTCCTTATTTTTCCCTTCAGACAGTCTGTATTGTTTCAGTTGAATATGTGTTCTAGTCCTATTGTAGCATAAGTTAAGAAAAAAACCTCTGTACTAAACTGAGTTCCAAAATCATAGTAAAACTAACTATCTTCATAATTTAAACCTGTAACCCAGCACATCATGAAATCAGAGTGCATTATCAGTAATTATGATACTATGTTTTATTATATTGCCTTTTTAATATTTTTTATCTTTAATTCTCTTTCTGGCCAGTTCTGTGAGCGCTCAGACTGTTCAGATTCTGTAAACAGTAGGATGCATTTATTCTCAGGTTTTGAGTATGATAGGTTTTCTACTTCAGGATGCTCACAAGGTTAAATTGAGAAAATCTCTTTCCGTGTTCTGGAAGGCTTGCATAAAGCAAAGAGTAAATAGAGCTGCCTTGGAGTGACTCTCCTCTGTATCTATAACCTGTACAAGTTAGGCACAGGCTTGATGAGTTAAACTGTACCACTGGTAGGTATTTGAAGCAAAAACAAACAAACAAACAACAACAACAAAAAAACACAACAAAAAAACCCTCCAAAAACCAAAAAAACCTGTGGAATTATATTTCTGTCCTGAAATATTAATATGCAGCACTTTAGCCTCTGTTTGTAATAAAGGTCTAGACTATTTCTAAGTATCCTCTTGTTCTTTTCTTCTTTGCTGTCCTCTGAATGACCATGCAGAGCATTTTTTTCTATTGGATTCTACTACCTTCACTTATTTTTTTCTTTCCATATAAGCTTGATCAACTGTTTCCATTATCCCATGTAACCAATGTATCCCATGATATCTTTCACACGGAAGTAATAAATTTTTAATTATGGTATAAAACTATAAATCATTTGCAGACATCTCTGGGATTTTATTTTTTAATGTAAGATTGCTTCTTTATTTTTCATTGATTCCTTATCCCAATCTTCAGACAGATTGATTTTATTAATAATAAGATCCAAGGTAAAATATAAATAGTCAAGAAATTAGAAGATTAAGTAGTACTCAATTATTAGCTACATAGGGGTTTTGGTTCAAATTTTAAATAACATCTTACATTTATTTTCTCTCCTGCTTCTTAATAACTAAAATTCAACTGGTAAAATTAATGACTGATCATGTTTCCACATAGGTGAGTACAAAGGGGTAACTCAACTATAGTAGTAAAATTAGCAGAATAAAATGTGAAAGAATTTGAATGAGGTTTTTTTCCTGGTAATAACTAGGAAATAAAGGAGGCAAGATCTATGCATAAATATGAATATTCTGTATTGCATATAGCTTACACTTTAGCATCTTCTGGGCAAAGACTTTGTTTATTCTTTAATTATTATGCATATTTCTACTCCTTTCATATTTTTACCCTAACAGATTTACAGAATTTCCCATAGGCAGGTGCCATATAATAAACAGGAAAAGGAAATATTTTTGTGAAGAGCAGTGAGTTAATAATTTAAAGCCCCTTAAATTATGAGCAATTAATACCACTCTAATTGGTGCATGAGCTATATATAAGAAAATAATTAAAGTCTGGAGTAACAATTCCTGCTAAGAGGAATGTAAATGTACTTTTGCATTAATGTACTGTGAAACCAGTAAATACGAAGATAAGCAGGTAACTTATGGTCAGAAATTTTAAGTATTTGAAAGAAAAGAAAAGTTAAGTTCAGAAACAGACCACACACTAAAGAAGGGGCTTTATCCAAGTAAGATCATGTATTTGTTTATTGTATAGATCCATGAGAATGGAATCCTCCTGTCTCTGCAGTCAGATAAAAGCCAGAGATTTGCACAAGCATATGCATACATTATTAAAAAGTAAAGGACTGCTGAAGAGATGGCATGTGCTTGTTATCTTTATTTAAGAACAGCAATCTTAAAATGGTCTATTTTGGTCTACAGAGTTTGCCAAAAGGGCCTGTGCTGGACCACCATCACAGTTCTGCTGCCCTTGCTTAGCTGAAGCAGCCAGTGTGATAGATGCTGAATGCAGCTCCATAAAAACAGGACAAAAAGAAATTGTCTGGATCAACTAATGAAATAGGTTGCTGCTGAATAGAAAAGTGCTGAAGCATAATGACCCCAAAACAGATTTAAAAAATATTGCCCTCAAAATGTCTCTGAAGAATTCAGTCATAATTGAAGTTACTTTGAAGAAAGCAAATAAGATAGAAGAAGGACATGTTTCTGGAGTACTTATCAACAATATAGATGCAAGCCAAGGTATTAAAATACGCAGGATGATTTCTTTTCAATCTAAAACAAACAGTTTTACAAAACAGATGATGACATGTCAGGCATCATGAAAAAATTATCAGTGGCTAAGAAAATAAATCACCAGCTGCTAAGACAAAGGTCTCAGGTGGGAAAGAAAAAGTTCATTGCTTTTTTTTTTAAATAGCATTTAATAGTTCAGCAGCTGACAATCATCAAGAACACATAAGGAGGAAAATGTGTGCCTATTTTAAGCTAAGATCAGCTGCAAAGACAGGTGCCAAGAGCAGGGACTAGAGGTTGTCATCAAGGGGATGGAAGACCAAATAGCACTCGGGCAGACGTGGGACTGTCAGACCTGGTCTGTGCAGCAGCTTGACATACACCTGTGCTCTTCTTCTGCACCCTAGAGGATATCTGCCTAACAGTGTTCCTCCCAGTTCCTGGGGAGTTTATAGTCAGATGTCTGGAGAGGCTGCCAATAAAACCCCATTTGCACCATCACGGTTCACTGTGCGCTGTTTCTTGGCTTTTAATTAAGGCAAGGGCGTGGTGGTCCCACAGTGCAACCCAAACTCACTTTCTCCCAAAGTGAAGATTGCAGTGAGATTCCCATTTTCCATTTTGGGTTTCCCTTCCTCTCTGAACCCCTTACATGCATACATATAGACACAGCCGATGGCTGCAATAATATTTTGTGAGGCACATGATCTATCAATAAAGCATAGGTTGTGTGCGAGTGCTACATAACACATCCTGACTGGTTCATTCCATAAATCTGGTAAGGCTTTGTAGGACATGTATTTCACACTTACAGATGTTATTCAGTGCAGTTGTGCTCTGCTGCAGTGGGTTGATGGGAGCAGTGTCTGTCACAGGGCAGTCCCTGCTCCCTTCTTATGGAAGTCACCCTGTAGCCATACCCCTGCCAACACACTGACATCCACATTCGTACCATGAACCTACATTTTCCTCCTCTCAGTTTTAAATATTTTGTTATTTATCCTGTGGGACACAGCTTGGGTAGCAGATCCTCTTAGCTTCCAACTGCTTTCTCAAGCTGCTGAATATTGTTTTCATTCCCTTCCTCATATTTTAATTTATCAGGAACAAATTTCTTTATCAGAAGCAAATTTCTTTTAGCAATTCTTGTTTGGTTTAAGTCTCTTTTTATATAGTCCTAAACCACTGTATATCAAATTGGGCATAGTACTCGGGAGTTAGGAAATCTAAAGTAGAGGCATAATTTAAATATTATTTTTCTGAATATGCCTTTCAAATCCATTGCAAAAGGTTGCATTAAAATGCACTTCAAGAAATGGAGATGCTACAATAAGTAACATGGCTCTACAGACCTGTTTAAGGGGTTATTTCTATCACCTACATACATACAGTATATATGTCCTTTAATAAAACTGTTCATATTCCACTATAGTAATGTTAGTCTAATGAATGTTCACTTAGCAGCAAGGTTTAAGGTTCGTGATTCAAACAAAATGCATAATTCCAGAAATTCTGTGTTTGTGATGAAAAATATTGTTTAACTCCCTTCTTTGACATGCTGTTAGTTCTCATCTGTTTCATAGATAGATAATAATCAGGTTATTTCAGTACTGCCACATATGAACATTTTCTGTTGCCTTTCTGGCAGTATAACAGCTTCATCTCATCCTGTATTTGTCACTGTAAGTTAACCAAAATTTTTTTAGAAGAAAACATTGCAATTAAATAGTCAGTGATGTTGTTTTTATAAATGATGTAATTAAGCCCTTACATTCTATTACATAGTTAATGAGCATGTAAATTAAAGCAAATAGTTGAAAGATGGCAATTTCTTAATCCCTTTTCTTGTATCTTGTTTGAGCTAAAGCTTTGTTTTCCACAAATTCATACAATACAGCATAACATCTCTGCAGATATAAGTGACTTGCATGTGTTTATTACTTCATATAAAAGTCCCCTCCAAATGTATTCAAGCTCACCATAAAGAAGAAATATTCTTATATTTGCCACCTCCCCTTTGGCTCTGGAACCTGAGCATTTAATCTATGTGGCTTCATACTGATAGGAAATAGTAAAGTTACTTATTTAACAGTGGTTTTCATTGTGGTTTTGCTCCACACTGCCACAAAAGAAAAGGGGAAAAAAAGAATCTCATTTGGATTGCTGTCATCTTCATTCTTGTTGTTGTTTTACCCCAGCCAGCAGGCAAGCCTCTTGAGCCATTCACTCATTCCCACACTAGCAAAGAAATCAGGGAGAGAATCAGAAGAGTAAAACCTGGAACATCCCTGCATTGAGATAAATACAGTTTAAAAGTTTAAAGGGAAAGCAAAAGCTGCATACACAAGCAAAGAAAACCAAGGAATCAATTCACTGCTTCCCATGGAAGGCATGTTTTCATCCATCTCTGGGAGAGCAGGACCCTATCAGGTGCAATGGTGACTTGGGAAGGCAAACATCATCATTCCAGATGTCCCTTCCTTCCTCCTTCTCCCTCCCACTTGATACACTGAGCATGACATCACATGGTCTGGAACATCCCTTTGGTCACTCAGGGTCACCTGTGCTGGCTCTGTCTCCTCCCAACCTCCCTTGCATCCCCAACTTCCTTGCCAGCCTAACAGTATGAGAAACAGGATAAACTTTGACTCTGTGCAAGCCCTGCTCAGCAATAACAAAACACCTCTATAATATCAACACTGTGCTCAGCACAGATCCAAAACATAGCCCCATTCCAGCCAGTGTGAAGAAAATTAACTCTAGCCCAGCTGAAACCAGCACAATTCTTTGAGCTGGGTATTT
>VRYO01001269.1:3154232-3168537 GCA_009812075.1 Sialia sialis | reverse complement strand
CAAATCTTTTGTGCACATGTGGACATGTTTTGAACATGCACAAATTTATTCTTAAATACAAAATCTCTACCTTTATTCTTAAAGTTTTTTTTTCTCATTCTGACCATCTCTTAGATGCTGTCTTTTTATTTCTGTTATTGCTTCTCTCCTATGTCTCTTAGGAACTACCAGGGAATTGATAAATTATTTAGGTCCTACTTAGTACTTTTGTTTTCCTGAATGCTTGTTCTTTAGATACTAGGAAAATCAAGGACACATTGATTTTGACCGTGTTTTAGAACTGCATCACTTTCTTGAAAAATAAAAGTTGAATGAGTCAGTAGTTGTAATCAAATTCTAACAAAAACAGAAACAGTGAATAAAAGTATTTCAAATAACAACTTATAGATGGGGAGGGCAAGTGAATATTCAGTGTTGAAATGCAGACAGAAAAAGGAGTATATGGACCATGAGTCAGGGTTATTTGTAAACAAACAAGGGAAATTGTAATTTTCCTTCTGTTGTGGGAACACTTACATTTCATTGTTTCTGTTATGATTTTTTTCCCTAGAATAGTTATAAACGTATCAGTGCATTTCAGAAAGACACTTGTCTACTGTCATTCCTCTTTGTCACACATTATTGGCAATGCAGAACTGATTCTTTTTTTGTTCTCTCAAGGTCTGTATTGTAGACTCTCTGACACAGGCAAAGCGCAGAAGCTTTGGTTGATTTCTGCAAACTTCCACAGCTTTGCTACCGAACTGACACAGCTCTTTGGCAAGACAGTAAATCTTCAGACCTCTCTTACAGAAAGACCAAGATCAACAATAACTACATGGAAAGGTTACATGGCTATACCTTCATTGCCTGCAGCACTGCGTTTTTCTAGCATCTTAATTAATATTGGACCTTTCTGGTAAAAAAGTAAATGCATTTTTCCACACACTTTTGCCCTGAGTTACATGTACAATGGGTACAGATATCTGTAATTCCCTGAATTCTGATATGTTTAGATAAAAATTATTTTCCCAGACACTGAAAAAGCACTCACACATTTCTTCACAATAACAGATGGAAGTGTTGACGGTGCTGACTGAATTCAGCATTAGCTCTGAACCCTTTACCATTAAGCAACAATTTAAAAATACTTGTCTAAAAAATCTCCATTTAAATCTGAAATTTTGAAGAGTTACATTGTTGGTTCTCAATCAATAATATTGTAATTACTCTAAATTTAATATTCTGAAGACCACTAGAGGAATAATAATTGAAATTAAATTATGGGCAATTAAGGGTCCTTAAATTTTAACATTCTCCACAATATTGATAAACATTAAAATTAGAATCAAGTATCAGCACGAGGAAATGGATATGCAGGATCCACTGACTTGAAACTATCAATTTTATGTACAATTTTGAGTCCATCAATAGAAGAAAGGCAATTCCAGTTTGTCCTTCACATTGCTTAGCTGTTCCTGAATCTTGTTGTGTTGTGTTTCCAGAGAGAAAAACATATCTTTACTCACCACTGCTACGAAAAGACAAAAGTAAATCTTGTAAACCCTTCTCAGGCTGTTTCCTAAGGATATTTAATGCTTCTCTAGTTGTCATTGTCTGTGAGAAATACTCAAACATTAATTTTAATTAAAAGAAATAGAAAGAATAGAGAAAACAGGAAGACTGCTTACATATTAGTGATTTACATCTTACAAATTTACTACAGGAAGATACTTTCAATTGTCTATAGAAAATACCTAACAGTTCTCAGCAAAACCCAGCTTCCCTCAGCCACAGGGAAAGCAGGTTCAAAAGAATTTATGAAATCCATGAAGATAATTGTTCTACCCAATTACTTTAGAAAATTCTCGCTGAGTCCTAAACTGCTCCATATTAAAATAATTGAGTAAAATAAAAACCTCTTCACTTTAGTAAAGAAGTTAGAGGTATTGATGAGAGATCATAAGGGCTGCTTCAATATTTACTAAGCAAGTAACAGAAAGACAGAAAAGAGAATGGTTAAAAAATAATTTAATCTATGAACTCTCATGAAGAACTTTGTACTTTGAAAAGAACTTTGTTTATTCTCTCATCAAAAACTAAAAGACTAAGAAGTACTTATGTTATGTTTTATACCAAATAAAGTAACAATAACTCCTTTAAAACATAGAAGGACAGGACTTTCTTCAAAACTATTTCAATTCCCATTGCAAACTGCTTTCTGTACTGACCTGAACTCTAGACTTTCATTAGTATAAAAAGATCTTCAGGTTCTCTTTTTTCCTATGAACCTATTGAAATTTTCAAGATCTCCCTTTTTCTTTCTCTCTAAGAGCTGATAAAAGAAATATTTTTCCCTAACCAGTACAAAAGGAAATGAAGACCAAGATACAGATCTTAAGAAACTTGACATTTTGGGATAAGAAAGTGCAGTGCAACAAATTATTTTATAAAGAGTTTTCTCAATACCAAATGTCCTCTTGAGCCCCCAGTTTGTAAATATTTCATTTACTTGCTTGCATAAATGCATCAAGGAGGCTCCTCATGAAAACATTGTTTTATCTGTTTCTCTCCCCCTTTCCCATCATGCTATTTTATGATACACCACAAGCCTTGACCCAAAAGAACTTGATAAAATAAGAAGAAATGTATTTCATGCCATGAAGATAGACAGAAGTAGCAAGAAGAAGATATTTAAACCTATGTTGTACAAAGATCTGTGATTATTTTCATCTTTTATAAACTTGTCCTTTAAATCTGAGTATAAAAAATATTAGGTTCAACTGATGTTAACTTAATGTTTCTAAGTTATACCAGAATAAAACATGGGCTGTTGGGAATACTACAGTACACACAGCTACCTTTAGAAGTCTAGGTGTAAGAAAGAATTTGTTTCTCATTTATGTACAGATGCTGATACCTGTGCTTAGGACCACTCAAAGGACCCAATATATGTAACTTGACTACAGAAGCAATAAAATTTTTCTATCAAAAGTTTTTCTAAAATTACTCACAAATTTCAACCACATTTCCCAGAAAATATCAGAAAACATATTTTAATTGTTAAGAAATTGAATCATTAGAAAAGACAGCTCTTCAAGTCAGAAATTGCTTTGATGCTTGGCCTAACCCCTGTTCTCTGATAGGGTTTAGTAGAATGACAGAAAGCAGTTAGTGTCACCCTACCCCTAGGAATCTTCAAAATGCTGTTCACTTTGTAAACTACATACAGCATGGCATAATTCATTAAAAATTCTTTCAACTTTTTGTTTAAGTAATCATTTATTGCCCCTAAATAAGTTTTAGCAAAAATAGACCATTGATACGTGTAGCTGTTGGAGAGATTACATGTGACCTGGCCTCTCATAAGTCACAGTTTGCTAATTACCAAAGAAGAGGAAGGGCCTTGCCCTTAATGAGTCACAGATGTGACTAATAAAGATAAGTGTGATAAAAATGGTGGGTTGGATAGTCGGGGGGAATCTTGGAGGGAGAGGGCCTGGAGAAGGTGGAGGAGCCCTGAGGAAGAGGGGACAGCCCAGAGAAGAAATGAATCCAAAGAAGAATGAAACAAGGAAGGGAGTTGGTGCCATAAAATGTTTGCTATGAGGTCTGATGGAGTTGGAGCCTGCAGTCACAACTAAGCTGGGTAAAGGCTGGGCTCAGAGTCTGCATACCAACACTTGTAGTCACAGTCCTGTAGGAAAGAGCCAGCAGTCAGAGTCCGCAGTAGACCCCCACATTAGGAGCTTGTTATAGTTAATATCAGGATGGCAGAGCTGTAAAGAAGAATAAACTGGGACCCTTTCCATGTTGTTGAATGAGAGTCTGCGTCTTGACTTATTTCTACCCTTAATGAGAGATCTGCTGCAACAGACATGCAGTCAGTGATTTTTATTCTGCATAGTTTCTTAATGTTAAGTGTGATTTGCACCGCCAGCCTCTTAATGATGTGTAACAGGAGCCATGAAATTTTATTCTCATTTACTTGGCCAATTCCTTCAGCAGTTTGTAGACTTTATGGACTTACTTCATTAACACAGAAGTTACACTTTCATTTGCATTTTTAAAAAAAATCAAATCCATTTCTGTAGCTTTTTAATGGTCTTATGAGGACCAGATTATCTTAGTACAAAATAAATGTAAGACAACTTTTGCTTTATGTTTACATTCTTTATCTTAGAACAGGCCTAGTGTGAGACGTCTCTCTTTTTCTCCATCTTTCATAAGACCCAGACTGGCATGATTTTTTTAAAAGTCTATTCTTATTTCACACCTTTACTCTTGATCTTTGATCAGACTCAGTATGAAATGTATTTCTTCTCTGCTTCTTGTGCTAATATCCATCTCTGCAATAGCCCATTTCCCATCTGTTCTAGTAAGATTTGTCAAAGAAGCCAACAGGAGTCTGTGATAGCTTCAGGCCCCTTCATCACCTTCATCTCATCCTGTTTTTCTCCATCTTTCTTTAAGCAGTAGGAATAAATTCTATGAAAATGAAAAAATACCTTTCAGATTTGTAACTATAACCAAAGGCTAATTGAAAGAACAGAATCTCAACAAAAAAGGACTATAAATTCCCCCTTCAGATAGGCGAATAAAAAATTATAAAACATTCAAGACTAGAAAATAACAAATACATTGGAATACAATCAGCTATCAGAATTAAGATGATTCCAAAGTGTTTCTTCTCTTATATTACCTTAAATGATTTGGACCATCTGGGATAATAACAATGCCTAATCAAATTTATGACTGTTTTTGCAAAGACATGTTCAAATAACTCCAAGGAGTCGCTCATTAAAATAATAAAGTTGCCATTATCCATAATATTTTAGACAATGTTTTAATTAGGTGATGAACCAGAGAAAGCTGCTTTATCTTTAAAACACTGTTTTCAATAAACAGTTCATGACACTTTGGTTGCTAGTGAGTACAGACCACTTCAGTCATTTGCCAGGTTCCTTTTTCAAAGTATCCTAGTTTGAGGAAACTTTGGTTAGTAGTTTGTATTGCAATATGCAAGGAGTTATCGATAAATTACTTTCACTTGTTGAACAGTTGAATAGTGGAATAGTTCTCTGTGCCATACCAGTATCGATAATTCACTTGATCCCTGTATCTGGCTTCCCAGAGCACCTTGAATGTTACATGAAATTAGTGGCAGCTACATTGATATTCCTGAGAGTAATACTGTTAAGAAATAGCATTAAGATACAGACAGTTTCTCATCCCACCACTCATCAATATTTAAACATGGATGGTCATTATCAGATGATTCACATGGCTGATACCCGTGGAATTATTTCCTATCTTTGTTTTTGGCATTGATTCATGTCTTGCTTCACCTCATAAGTTAAAAAAGCCAAAGTAGGAAGTTACATATATTCTAAAGAGCTTGAACTCTCTTCCTCCCTCATACTTTGCAGTGGGCCAAATATATGTGTGGTCTCTGTAGAAAAGGTACAGTAATTTCACGAATATAAGCCGCACTTTTTTCATTGAAGAATCCAGCCTACCCCAGTAGTGCGGCTTATATTCAGGTGCGGCTTATTTATGGACAATTTCAGGAGAATTGCCAAGGTGGAAGCTGCAAGGGGAACAGGCATTCCCCGCCCCTCAGCTCCCTCCGCTGCCGCCGCTCCCGCTGCTCCCAGCACTCGGCGCTGCTGCCGTTGCCAGCGCTGCCCGCTGCTGCCAGCACTGCCGCCTCCCGCTGCTGGCCGGCCCCTCCTGGCGCGTCCCTGGCACTGCCTGGCCCATCAGCAGCACCCCCACCCTGCCGCGCAAAAAAAAAAAAAAAAAAGAAGAAAGAAAAAAAAAAAAGAAAAAAAAAGATGCGGCTTATATTCGGGTGCAGCTTATGATTGTGAAATTGCTGTTCTAAAAACTATACATAGTAGCCATAATTGCTCACAGGCCTTCTAGAAAAGCATTTGACTGTTTATCTTATGCTTCTGAAGCTACTGATACTCCTGTCTGATCCCTAAAACTGACCAAGCTCCGTGCCACAGTAAAGCTCTTTATCTCTAACAGCACACTGTATACAGAGTAAACAGCAAGAGGAAGGAATTCATTGCAATACATTGGTGTGCAAAGCCCACTGAGGCATCAAGTTATTGCTAAGCCCAGCAGTCTTCTCTGTAGTGAAAAATGAGTGGAAAAGCACTGGCAGGTGGATGGTCTGCATCAGGAAGCAGTGTTATACTTTTAGAGGACAATATTAAGATGAGTTAGAGATCTATAGATTTAACAGGAGTAAAGGCAGATGAAGTTCCTAGGAAGAATTTTGTTATCTTTAACTTTTGATGTTTATTAATTTCATATTGATAGAGAAGTAATGCATTTTGAATTATTTTGGAATTTTTAAGTAACACCAAACAAAAAGCTAGCACACACAAATACAACCAAAAATTCAGCAAGAACTGATAGTATTAACTTTTTGTAATTTTTTTTTTTAGAATTTTATATTTGAGCATCCTGAAATGAAAAAAAAAAAAAAAAATCCCTCTATTTTATCCTTAATATGTTTTAGGGAAAAAACCTTCCATTTTCATTGGTATATTTCTTACTTGATAAAACAAAAATTGAGGGCTTGATTTACCAACACGTGGATATAAATTCTTCATTTCTTTAGGTTCTTGAAAAAGTCTGATTTTGTTGTTTGATTTTTTCTTTCCTGAATGTTAGGATACATTAAGGATGATCAAATATTTTTGTATAGTCATTAACAACAGACTGAGAAAGAAAGAGTGAAATCACAAGAGGAGCGGAAAGATCTCTTGTTAGAACACTACTCCTCACCAAGCTGGAGGGGAGAGGATATGCTATTTTTTTAAACTGTATGTGGAATGGAAATTAATTTAATCAAATTGTTTGAGTTGAATTTTACTTTTTTTTTCTTCCTTTTTACTCTTTTTTTTTTTTTTTTGGTGCAAAGTAAGGCTTCAAGAAATAAGATTTATTTGGAAGAAATTTAAAAACTGAGCTACTTAGTGAAAGTGAAAAGACTGTATGGAAGGCATAAGTCAAAAGAGAAAAACTAAAGAAAAAATTGTTGTCCTGACACTATGAAATATTGAGAAAGCCACTAGAGGGAAAATGCTGTCATTTTCATATTTCAGGGCTTTCATTTAGCTTTTATGAAAATTGAATAACATACAATTTCCCCAATATTGTAAGGCATTTAACACAAATTTGCCATTTTCAAGGGACAAGTAATGTCGAAAGTCAACAAGCTTAAATATGATATTTGACAGAAAGGGTAGTTCTCTAAAAGCTGAAGAGTGGTCCCATGACTACAGTGGTATCCTGGGGTTTAGAGTTCATAGTTTTGTCAAAGACTGCCTGATCATCTCCTCATCTGTAAAATGGGGGAGTGTAGCATTCATCTCTATCAGAGGAAACTGCAAGGATAAATATATCTAATGTCAAGAAGAAATTTCAGGTAAAAATTTTTCAGTTAGGCATACAAAATTGCTGATTTGAAATGTCATTGAGATTCCACTGTGGAAACAATTGTCTAAGTTGTTTAATGCAGTACCATACATAGCTTCAAATAATTGTAACTGCAAATAGCTATAAGTAGCTATAAATAGCTGCAAAAAATCTTCAGATGCCATAAAGCACTGATACAGAAATTTCCAGTATCAGATTTCTACTATACGCTTTACTGAGATTAAAAAAATAATCACAGAATGCTGTGATTATGTATGCTGAAAATATCCAAGTGGGATTGAATAATGTGTTAACATACTGGCCTATTTGTGAATAGAGAAATTACATAAAATGAAGACTCTCAGGTAAAGTGCAAAAACCTTGCTTTAAGAGTGAGTTTTGGTTGCTTTCCGTGCACTTGTCAAACATGAATATTTTCTACAAGTAATTAGATATTGTAACTTTTGATACATTTTAAAATGGCCCCCCAGATGTTCACCATGAATTCCAATCTCGTTAGGTCATGGATGGATGCCTGGTGGGGTTTTGTAGAAGGAAGGTGAGGAAACTCAGCTTTCCATACCTACAGTACATACTCCAAACAGTAATGCTTTGAAAGATTACCTAGAACTGTACTTTGTGATGCATTAATTTGAGATGTAACAAAAAAAAATATACAGTAATTTCACAATTATAAGCCATACTTGATAATAAGCCACACCTCCCGGTAGCCCGGTAGACCATGGCATTTGTCCATATATAAGCCGCACCTGATTATAAGCCGCAGTTTGGGGTTTTTTTAAAAGCGAGGCTCCATGTGTAACAAAGTAACAAATTAGTAACAGAATCGCTGCCAGCTGGGTTTGGTGTCAGGTGCTCAAGTTGCAAACAGTTTCCATAGAGCAGGGAAGCCTTTAAAGGCAGCCCCAGGTGCCCTCCCCTGCCGGCTCTCACTTCTGGGTTGGCATTTCACTGGGATTTGTCCATAGATAAGCCGCACCTGAATATAAGCCACACTACTGGGGTAGGCTGGATTCTTCAATGAAAAAGGTGCGGCTTATAATCGTGAAATTACTGTAGATTGCAAAGTGTTCTGCGGCCCTGCCTGTTTCCCAAATCATATATGTGCCTGTTGTATAGCCCATGCCCTTTCTATTAGAGCTAGGAGCATGTTTATTTTTTTAATCCCTATCTGCCTGGGCTCTCTTTTTGAAAGTTATTGTTAAATACAGCTATGTGAAGTGCACTGCACAAAAAATAATCTTGGCAGATTCTAGAACAAAGGAGATTAAGATAAGCACCTGAGTTTAATGTAATCTGTAGAAGTAGGTGAGCTCTAAATATGAAACACTGGGGAGGGACAATTTAGCCCCACATAATGCTGAAACACATGCTCATAGAAGTATTCCAGACCAGTTTCTTATTTCATATCTACTGTATCTATTTTTGAGCTCTTTAGTTCACCTTCAGCTTGGAAGGTGTTGTGCTGCCAGCATTCAGGCGCGCACATCACCTGCACAAAAGAAATCTGGGTTCAGTTCTACCCTGCACCTCACTGACAGCTTTGCCAGGAAAATGTTCAAATTGACTATAATCTTTGTGGTTCTGGATGAAGAAAACCTATCCAGTGTTTCTTCTTTGGTTGAATGTGACAGAGGTGGTAAGCAATAGATTTTACTCTAAAAAATCAAGGCTGTCTTTAAACAGCACTCAAAAGAAAAAGATGTGTAAAGTATTAGATCATACTTATAGCTCAATGCTGTAAAAATAAATAGTAAACTGTTGAAAATTATACTTTCATATCCTGGCTCCCATGGTATCAATAATTAAAGGTTTTATTTCCAATATGAAAAGAGCTGTCCAATGAATTTAAATTACAAAAATTCATTACCAAAAACATGGTTTCAAGACAAAAGAGAGGATTTGCAACTGGTTGTGTCCACTTGAGCAATAAATATGTACAGCACTAACAATATTGAAAAAGACCAAGAATAAATGGATCATACTGCAATGAAATTTTCTTTCAGCCTGATCAGGATACCTAACGCAGGTCTCCAGCAAGTGCTGAAAAGTAGTACTGTGATCTTCTCTTATGTCCTTCCCCTCTGGAAGCTTTTAAAGTCACTCATATGGTATTATCTGCAAATGTGCCTTCAGCTTTAGCTGGAATGTAAGCCTCAGGAACATCTTAGCTGCAGTGCTACAGGTTCTTTCTGCATGAAATAAAAATGTTATTAAACTAACTTTTGCATCAAGACTTTTTTTTTTCTCTCTGTAAACTAGAAAAAGCCTATTGCCTGTCAGCTGGTATGTGCGTAACATCTTCCTACTAGGTAGCACAGACACACAAAAAAAATTGCTGGGGTCCAGTGCAGAGATAGGTTAAAATTTGGATGCTTATTGCTGCTGCCCTGGTTCAGTGCCAGGGTCGAGTTTATACAGGGACTCAGCATGAGGACACACGAGTCCTGTTGTCTGTGTTTGGTCCTCATTAACACACTAATACCTCATTACTACATTGACAAGCAGTGCAGGTATTATATACAGAGCAGTGACACTGAACTTTTCTAGTGGTGTATACATTAGTCCATTTTCACATGCCTGTTTCCCTTTTTTCTCTGTAAAAGACAGTTTGCTCTGTGGTCCATTGACTTCTTGGCTGCAGAAAACCTGCTAATGAGCTGAGTCAAAGCTCCCAGACAACTTCACAAGTGTTAGCAAAAGCAGATGTTAAGTATCTGTGGCATAGATAAAATAATTATACAAATGGGAGTGATGTTTTGTCTTCCAAGGCATTCTCGTACTTTGAATGTGTAGATTCAAGCATTGATTTACATAATCTGCATATTACCTCTAAAGATTTTTAAAGAGTCATTATCATCTTGACAATTGTTGTTACTCTCTCCAATCTCTGAAAATTTAAGTTTTCATTTTATCATCATGTTAGAAAACAAAAGCAAACCAGACCTGAATTATTTTTATTGTTTCTGACATGGTTCTTTTCAAGATGTCTATCTGATTTCCCACTATGCTCCTTTGCCTGTTGTAGCACCTCCTGCTCTCTGTCCTGTGAATTTTGAATGCCATCTACCTGCATAAAATAGCACTCTCATTTTTTTAGTGTCTGTCTTCAAAAGAACTTAGAAGAACTTTTTATTTGTTCTGTATATGAGTTATCATATCTGTGTTTAATCTGTTTTCAGTCTTGTACTTTTCCATTCCTATTCTACCATGGCACTTTTCACTATTTTTATTTATCTCAGGTATCTAAAAACCTTTTCCTCTTTAAATTAGTCTTTTACAGAGCAGTTAATTTTCTGAGTTAATTATGGATGACATCTGGAATCACTGAGAACTCGGAGTTCCACAGTTTTTCTAATTTGCAATTTCAGGTTTTTGCTTATTTGCTCCAGGTCTTCTCTTCTATGTTTGTTTTTAATTATTAAAGTTGTTTATCTTAGTTCCTATTCATTGAATACCGCCTCCATCCATATTTTGGTTACTTACTTATTTCAAATGATTCTTCAGCCATCCTGCTTACTGGATAGAAATAGATGAAAGTGTGCTCTTTGCAAAAAGCCACATCATCTAACTTCAAAAAGAAGCACTCTACTCCATACATTATCCCTGTAATTGGCAGTAAATGAAACAGATACTGAAAATACCTAAATGTTATCTTTTTTTCTGTCCATAACTCAGTTTTTGCTGGCTTTTGGTTGGGTGAATATCTACATTCAAGCTGTGTGCCTTTGAATATTTTCCCCTGTTGTGCTGATGTAGTGTGTTCATATGATAGTGATGCGTGTTCTATTGCAATCTAACACTGTATGATGACACTAACCAACCAAAAGCAGAACTTTTGATCTGTAATTTCTATATTCACCTTTTCTTGTCCTTCTGTTCCACTCTGTCCTTTCTTTTTTTAGCTATATGACAAAGTGTCACATACATCCAAACTCTTAAGTGTTTCTTTAACTTACATTTGTTCCATCCATTTATCACATGTGGCTCTAATTTCAGGGTGCTATGCCCTATGATTCAAGACTTTTTTATGTATTTTTTGTTTATTTTCCCTTCATTATGTGTTTTATGTATCTGCCTTTAAATTTTCTTTTAGAAAATCCCCATGCTCTTTTTTTATTTATAGTTATTTCTTTAGTTTTTTTTCACCTTTTATCACTTAATATTGTCCCTAATTTTCTTACACCAGACAAATATTCAGGCTGATTAACTTCATCATGCTACTTGACTAATTCTGATCCAAGTGCACCCCCTTCTTCTTTTACTTTAGAGACTGCATATGCCAATATAATACTGGATTTATTTTTTCCTTGGGTCATAGATTTACATGATAGAAAAGCAAATTAAATTGTCTGTTGTTTCCTACAACCAGTGAGTTGGCATTGGAGAATTATCTAAAGAGCAAATAAGGTCCATTAGGTTTTTCTGATATAAAAAGGAGCAGAGTAACTGTCTTTTTAAAAGACAAGAAATGTCTTTCTGGCTTGCTCCCAGTCAGACTGGTGTAATTTCTCAAGAATAAGTGCGCATTACCCAAAGATACGTAAGTTAGGATAGATACCCAGCAGACATGCCAGAAGAAAGCACAGCTTGAATGATGGGAGGAGAGGCCATCTTTTCTGTCAAGATTATACTTTACTAAGGATTAGATCAGAAGAAACCTTGGTTTCTAGTCAGGTGCATCTTCAACCTCAAATTTACTTTTGAACTTGAGAAGACACAATACTGTGTAGTTTCCTGCCTTTGAAAAGGATATAGCACTGCTCTTCAGGAAAAATACATTTTAATGTCAGGCTCTGTTTCTACTTGAGGGGCTGAGATACTACACAGATTTAACATCCCCAGTTTAGAAAGTAAATAAGAAAAAAAGAAATTAGTATTTGATCTCATTAGTTACTTGAACTTATGTTGGTATTTGATTTTATTCCCTGGGGTTTTATTTTTTTCCCTTCCTAAGCATTTAATTGTAGGCTCAATTTACATTAACATAAATGAGAGTTGGATCTGACTTTTTGAGTTATTTTCCACCTTCTTTTTAAAGTCACAGAGGCAGAAGAGTGCAGAAGGTTTCTGTAGGGAAAAAAAATGGCATAATATCAGTTTATAATTTTTTTTTTATCTAATAAAATTCGATAATTTTTTTCTATGTTTTTCTTCTATGTGTTGGACACATTTTACTCTAAATTAACATTTAGGAAACCAAAGCATGACTGTGAAAAGAAAGATTATCAATAGAGGCAATGAAACATTAATTTTGTAGTATTATTTCAACATGAAAGACATAGCATTCAAAATAAATGTCATAAAAGAGAGTTGTATGATTTTCAGTTCTATACTTCTAGTTTTCTGCTTCAGTCTCTGTAGTCTGAGAACTTCATTAGTCTCTGTACCAATTAAAATTCCATAAATGATGTCATAAAAACCTCCAGTTCTATTGTTTGTATCAACTATGAGTTGATCCAGATTTTGTTTTGTTTTCATGTCAAAGACCACACAAAAGCTTTCTTTTCTTTTCATGAAGCTTCTGTTGATATAATTTCCCACAGAATAATATCTTATCTTAGCATGATAATAGTTGTTTTCTTCCTCTTGTGGGTAGGATAATTAATCACAGCATCACACTTTGGATGTGCACAGTCCCCATTTTACACTCGTTGTTCCAACTACTTTTTAAAAGGGAGTATTTCAGCATTTCTTCACCATTTCTTATCTGTATAATCACAATAATCACAATTAGGAATTTTCATTTCTACTTGATATTCTGTGTTTTGGTGTTTATGTAGAGAGTGTAATGTAATATTGTAATAAAAAACAGTTGTAGTATCTCTCCTACCTAATGAAAATTTTTGAGGGCAGTGGGTGAGGGACGCAAAAAGCAACACAAGTGATCTTTTCAGTCATATTGCCCTTCAAGTTGAACTCATCCCCTCTTGTCCTGTCACTGCATGCTCTTGTAGATAGTCTTGCCCCATCCTTCCTGAAAGTTTCTTTCAGGCACTGGAAGGCCACAATCAGATCTCCCCGAAGCCTTCTCTGTTCCAGGCGGAACAATCCCAGTTCTCTCAGCCTGTCCTCATAGCAGAGGTGCTCCATCCCTCTGATGATCTTGGTGTCCCTCCTCTGGACTCACTCCAACAGCTCCATGTCCTTCCTGTGCTGGGACCCCAGAGCTGGATGCAGAGGTGCAGGTGGGACCTCACCAGAGCAGAGGGGCAGAACTACAGATCACGAAGAATGTGGGTACCCAAAAACAGAAGAGAATCAACCACAGCAGGGAGAAAATGGACTACAAATAAAAATAAGTTCAGCTCTTATCCAAGCTAATTCAATGAACCTCATATCTGACTGCCAATTGAAGCTGCTGATTTAGGATAAACTAATAATTAAATTGTAATCAGAAAAAGAACAGTACTGTCTCTACTATTGCATCTTTCCATGCCTTTCTGCTAGCCCAGATAACTGCTTGCCTTTATCTATACCTTCCAGATAAATTTAAGATATGAGCTCAGAAAGCTTTTAATTTTACATGTGTAGCAAACTTTCAATTTCACTAGAGATGTTATATATTGAAGACAATGTTCCATGGAAACCCTAATTCCATGCATGGGACAGGAGTTTCTCATAGCAGATTTAGTCCTTAAATTGTAGCTACAGTAATTTCACGATTATAAGCCGCACCTTTTTCCTGGAAGAACCCAGCCTACCCCAGTAGTGCGGCTTATATTCAGGTGCAGCTTATCTATGGACAAATCCCAGCGAAATGCTAAGCCGGATGTGAGAGCCAGCCGGGGAGGGCACCTGGGGCTGCCTTTAAAGGCTTCTCTGGTCTATGAAAACTGTTGCAACTTGAGCACCTGACACCAAACCC
>VRYO01001269.1:3130516-3148524 GCA_009812075.1 Sialia sialis | reverse complement strand
GGAATCTCCTTATGGGCCACAAGTTGGTTTTGACCTTTGGGCTGGAAGTCAGATCAAATGAGCTGTAAAACAAATACCAGGGTAAATGCCTCTTACTTTCCAGCTTTTCTTGTTTTGAGGAATATATCTTTTGGTTTCATTAAGGTACTAAATTTTCTAGCAGTGAAACCCAATTCATAACATCTCTAGCTTTTTTAGCCAACCGGGTCAGGGAGGTTGTATAGTTTTCCTTATTTTTTTCAGAAGAAGAAACTTCCAGGTTGACATGTTTCTTAAGTGGCATTTTAATAAAACCTGATACAGGGTAGTTTATTAATTATCTTTTAATTGTTAATTATCTTTTTTCTATGAAAGGTCTTATTTTTTATTTCTTTACTTGCTTAAGTTGAAGCTGAAATTTTGTTATTTAAAAACATAGAAAAAGGGTTCTTGAAGAAAAAATTATTGACTCTTTCATTAAAAAAATGGGGCAAAAAAAGTCCAATATCTGAATTTTCTCTGTCAACATCATAAATTCTCAATGCTTCCTTTAACAAATCTTAGTTTAAAAGAGATTTCCATTTTTACTTAAATATATGATCGTATTTAAATTTTAAAAGTATACATATTGGCATATCAGAATACCACAATATCATGTCAGTGAAAATAAAATCACCGAAGGAAAAAAGAGGTGAGAAAGATGAAAATCTAGAGACATTACGTAAGGAGATGAAATACAAAGAAGAAATATTTATGAATAACAAAGTACTGATACAGATTAGCAATAAGTTTTCCTCATATTTCATGCATAAATTTTTATCTTTCCCATGTCACTTAAAAAGGAAAGAAACATTCAAGTCTAACTTCCTCTTGTTTTACATCCTTTCATAGGACACAGGTCATTTGCCAGGAGCAGAACATTAATTTAACGAATCACAGGTAACCTCAGTAATATGTAACTTTAAAAATTATTTCTGTGCTGGAATATATAAAGAACAGGATGTCACACACGCTGATTTTGTGCTTTCAAATTGTATCTGAAATCAAGCCTGGAAACGAGGTGAGAAGAGTACTGAATGATTACTGATTAGGAGGATGTCATGCATGCCAGACGTGGAAAAAGCACATGTAAGTGCGCTGACTTCATTTTCCCTTAGCCCATGGTAATAAGTGCCAACCTGCTGAACCCCTGATAGCAGAGCGATAGGGGAAACAATAGCTGAGCGTGCTGGGGCTGAATACAAAACAGCAGCCTTGGAGTGAAAATGTAGATGTAGGCAATGAGGAAAGAGTTTTGGGTCTCAAGTGGCAGAAATATATAGGTTGTAAAAGTGGCTTTAAGAGGTTTTTCATTTGAGATTTATAAATACACTTGTTTATTTTAGCCAAATATGAGCTGAGAAATTTGCAGATGTACAAATAATTTAATTTCTGTGGTTTAGGGAAGAAATCTTGTTAATAATGAAATAGTATAGGAAAAGAAGTTTGAGTTATCTCCTGGGAAAATGTGTGATGCTTTCTGGTTGTTTTAGAAAACAAACTGTATTATTACAGAGCAATGAATCATTTGTGTTTGGATAGCTTTGTGGTTATTCACACAAAACAGACCCCTGCAAACAGAAAATGTTGAAAGCACTGAGTCTTACGTGACTGGAAAAAAATAACTTGTGTTCAGCCAAAAATCTTACTTTATGGTTCACTCTGAGACTTTGGAATAATCAAGAAAAGAGAGTAATTTAACTCATTTTCACAAACGTGCTGCTTAGGCAAACTCTACTGAGAAACCTCTGCATTAAAATGCAAATGATGAAGTCAGTGATGAAGTCAAGGGCAGTGTCAGGCAGATGCTGATGTGTTTGCATAGATCTGAACATTCAAAGCAAGCACATATCCCCAAGATTGTGCAGACCATTCATTATTGTAGCACTCCACATGCACATGCACTCCCCTCAGCCAATACTTTTTTGTCAGATTTCTGCAGAGCAACACAACTGGGTTCTACTTTTCTTCAGCAGTGAAAGAATTTGAGACCAGTTGGGACCCAAATCCAGTTTATGCTAGTTTGGTTAGGGCATACAGTGCTTGTGGTGGAAGCACTATGGAATCTGTCATTTCAGTATTCATCCTTCAAATATTTACACTAAAATTTAAGTTTCCCATGTTGCAGATACAGCTGTCTTTATGGGTATTAAAACCTGCCAGCATCCACACATCACCATGTGCTAACAATTTAACTTACAGTTCAGCAGTCTGGAAAATAAAATATATTATTATTGATGAGCCTGTTTATCTATTCACGCCTCATTCATTTGACCTTTAGGGGGAAGTCTGAAACAGACTGATGTTCATGGCACC
The DNA here is from genome assembly GCA_009812075.1 of Sialia sialis. Lineage (NCBI taxonomy): Eukaryota > Metazoa > Chordata > Aves > Passeriformes > Turdidae > Sialia > Sialia sialis. Next base: position 3,146,190 of record VRYO01001269.1, on the reverse strand, counting down.
AGTCTGATGTCACGCCAGACTGCTGACAGCAAAGTTGGCAAAGTTGGGAAACTTATTTTAAACACCATGAATGGTAAAGACCATCACTGATTGAGGAGTTTCTCTGTTATCTCCAGCCATTTGCAGATTACACTGCAGAGAGAACAGACTCAGTCACCCAGAGTGGGAAGCACAGTCATGTTGTCTGCTGGAGGAAAGATTTATTTTTCTCCCTGCTAGAACCAGGAATATCTGCTCTGTTTCAGTTAGGTGACCATTGCAGATCATGCAGAGGGAACTGACTTAACAAGGCTGTAGGGAAGCTGCAGATGTTCAGGTCCCAGCCTCTCCCAGAACAATAATCACTCAGAGGATGCAGAGCATAAAAGGCCTTCAGTATACACAGAAAGTGGCAGAGGTAGCTGTGACTGTTGTTAATGAGTGGTAGAAGAATAATTCTCTCTGCTCTCTGTGTGTGTGTGTGTGTTTTCATTCACAGTGATAACTTTCAATTCAATACCTTATATAAAACCTCCACAGTGAATAATTATAAGAGAACTAGGAGCATCTACTATTAGCAGAAATAGGATTTTTATTCAATAACCTTGTGAGGCTGCACATCCAATGACATTCTGAATCTGTAGTTATTAGACGGGGGGTCTAGTGAAGGTTGTTTCAGATTGCTGCTGGCATCTTGCTGCTGAGCTCTGTATATTCAATGCCACAATGTCAGCAGCTTGAAATTCCCTGTCTGGATTTTACACAGCTGATAGTCTTCAATTTAGAACTGTTCGCAAAGAAAGAGAATGAGAATGAAGTGTTTTTAAAATAGGGACATTCTCTGCAGCTCTCTATCAAGGGGCAATCCTACCAGTACATTCTCAGGCACTGCTCACCTGCAGCAATGAGTCATGTACCGAAATAAACAGCTTGCTGAAACTGCTGTGATGTGTCCTGACGCTGATTAGCAGACTGCAGACATTTGGAATTGCCTTTGTATTCGTACATGGCTTTGTTCAAACAAAAGATAGCACCAAGTAAACAGGTATGAAAACAATTTCTACAGACCCTACAGATCTTTGCCTCCTCCTGCTTTCTGAAAAGCAAGACCACCAGCATTACAGAAGCAGGGAGGATGTCTTTCATTTTCAAACTGTGTAGATGTTGAAGAGGGAAAAATAAATCAGCAAAATAAAAAACAGACTATTCTTTACAGAGGGCAGTCTTCAGGGCACTGGTTTAATTCCATTCCAGAAGGTGACAAACAAAGCCAGTAAATTAATTTCCAGCCTCAACATCTGTGTTTTTGCAATAAGAGACTTACCAGTCCCAGATGATTCTTGGACAAATGACTTTGAATGGCTGTTTTCATTGGAAAGAGAACCCAGCCCTGCCCTTCCCTACACAAAACTTCTTCTCCATGAGCCATTAGTTGTTTCCCAGTAGATTTTTAAATTTTTTTTTGTTGGAAAAAGACCAGAAATAGTTAAAATTTGTTACCAGGAGCAAGAGCAGTAAATGCAACATATGTCAACCTCATAAAGGATCTGTACTTAAGATAGAAAAGCAAAACGAGGGCAAAAAACAAGATAGAGAGCCATTTTCTCAGAGAGTAGGGAGACTTTGTCACAAATAAACACACAGTGTGTTTATCACACATTGGGCTTTGGTACAGCACTGTTCTGAGCTGACTGGCAGGTGTGAATATGTAGAATCTGCCTTGTCCCATCCATCTAGAAAGGTTTCAGTATGATTTCAGGGAGGTTTCTTCAGTGAGTACGCTCTGAGAGTTTTTCAGAATCTGCCCCTAAGTTGCTTTGCAGACAGGCAGCCTTGTTTCATTGGAAACTTGTCTCCTCAGCTTGCAAGCAGAGGTTAAGACGTTCCTCAGGTTTTACCTCTTTCACTAACCATTTTCACTATCTTCCCGTTCTTTAGATAGGACCAGTAATTCAGACCAATTTTTCAGAGATCATTAAAATCTAATTGCACTTTTTTTTTTTTAATTGAACAGTCATACAATCATTGTGTATATAGAAACAGAATCTGTATTTTTATAAATTTTTAAGCCTATTTTAGAATTGCCAAGCTCTTTCATGTTCCTGCTGTAAAATTACTTCACTCATCCTTCTTACACAGACAAAGAACTCTTGTCTGTAACCAAAGCTGAAAAACTGTCCCTTTTCATTCAAATCTGTTAACACTGATAATTGAAATCATGCTGTGATCTTGAAGCACATAGCTCATTGCAGGGTAATGGTGATAAACCGACAGAACAAATAAAAATATATAAACACTAGAAATTATACAATACTAATTCACTTACCTGAGGAACCAAAGCAGCCAACTTCTGGTTGCATTCAAGGTTTTTGGGCACAACTCTAAGTGCGTTCTCAAGGCTGGATTTGTTCAGTACCCACAGTGCTTGGAGAAAAACTACTTTTTGGCATGGAGAATGCTCAAGATTAGGAGCATGCTGATACTCAACCCTCTGTTAATATAGACCAAAATAGTCCATCCTGCACTGTGAGCAGATGGAAAACAGGGAGACACATAAAACTGAGATGTACAAAATGAAGGTTTGATTTCCTGTGTTCACTATATTTATTGCCATGGCTGTAATCTATTTTATAATATATTCTAGAATGGAAAGCTAAATCCTTTTGTAAAACCAAAATAATGTTCCAGGTCTCAAATATTAGGATTCTACTCCTAATTTACAAGCTGAATCTGAGTTAGTGATTGTGTCTCTTTGTGAAAAAGTACAATACAAGCTTGAATTCAGTGAGATTAATCTAACTTTGCAAACTGCACTTGCTGCAGAAATTCAAAGCTATTAGTTTAGGTCTGATCAAATTAGCCTGTTTTGAAACCAGTGCATTGCTAGTATGTTTCTTTCCAGCTGTGCCATGATGTTTGATAATCTTCTGTTTCTATGCCTCTATTGTGCTGTAAAATGTTCCAGTCAAGAATGACAGTAATTTCACAATTATAAGCTGCACCTGATTATAAGTCACACATCCGGGTAGTCGGGAAGACCACGAGACTTGTCCATAAATAAGCTGCACTGGAAGAAAAGCTGCACTTCCAGAGTCAGGTGGAAAACTCAGTCAAAAAAGTGTGGCTTATAAACTTGAAATTACTGTAATCAGTACATTTTAACTTCAACATGACAGCTTCAAAGAATATATTTCAAATAGTTTGGTTTTACTTTATTTTTGTGTTATTTGTATCTGTAGCAGACTTTTGCAGATGATTGAAATAAGAGCACAATTATAAGATATCTCTGCAATTCTAATTAAGCAGTTAATTGGTACTGGTGAATTTTCATAGCTTCCACTTAGCATTAGTGAATAATAACACAGTAAGGAGAAGCAATAAAAACAGCATTACTTTTTCCTTGCAAAACTCTGAAGCCAATTCTGCTTTAAATTTTACAAGCTCATTTGATAACAGTGTTAAATCATAACTTGTTCAAAAGTCTCCAGCTCCCAGTTGAGGAGAACTGTGTTTGTAATTAGGTATTGCTGAAGGTAACAAGTGCACATCACATACTGCCACACAAACAATTCTCAAATAGGATATTTGGAGCAAAGAACAATAATATATTTGATAGTTTAGCCAGGAAGCTAAATGGCACCCTTATGACTAAATTCAGAAAGCATGAAAAAAAACAGTGCAGAAAAAATGTGAAAAAGAAAATAAAGAATAACAGATCTAAAATTCAAGAAAATCTGTCTTTACCAAACAACAAAAAGTATCTCTTGGCAGCATCTCCCTCTCCCTGCTAAACTAAAGCATAGTGTAAAAAAAAATGCTTGTACTGAATATGCAAACAATGCCAGTAGATCATCCTTAAGTTAGCTGTAGGGCATATGAAAGGTATTCCTAAAGAATCGCATGATGTAGTTTGTTCACAGTTCCTGATATTAGCGAAGAGAATTTTTTCTTCTAGGATAGGAAAAAGAGATCATTCCTTCAGAAACGTAATTTCCATGTGTTATTGTCATTTCAACTTTAAAATTAAAATGAACATGAATGTCTGCTAGTATTGTTTATAATAAAATGGAGAATGCAAAATAGTCTTTTTCTCTCAATTCAATTTTTAGGCAAAACATTATGACTTGTTTCTAAATGGCAAGTACAGAAAATGGAAGAATAATCCAAAAGAGGAAAATAATATGGTTATATCTGACTTAATACCAAAATGTATATTATTACCTCTTATCTTTTATGATCTGATGAACCAACTTCAACATGGAGAAATTGAGATCTAGCTAATTCATTCACTTTGAAAGCTATTTGTGTTTTTTATTAAATGCATGTAATGCTACATCTTCATGCAATGCTAAAAATTATGAACTGTTTTGTTCTATCAAACTCATCATCTTCAAAGGTAGAGCTTTTAGAATCACACACATCTGGTTGTCTTTTCTCATTTAAAGAGTCCTGCTGGAGACCCTGGGTTTGATTAAGTAGTCCAGGACTGAACAGGAAAAAAATAGAGTTTTGAAATTATTTGTTATTAATATACATGTTTGCCTCATTCAATGCAGCTGCATCTTTTACTTTTACTTTTACTTTTATTTTTTGCAATGCATTTCCATAACTTAAAAAACCAATTTGGTTATATTTTCTAGTCAGATAGTTCTCTTCATAAAGCTCAATGAAAGCTCATATAGCATTTAAAGTTCATTTCCACTCTGATTTTGGCAAGAGTTATTTTAATACAGAAGAATCATATTTAAATTATCCATACTAAATGGCAGATTTTAATTTTACTTCATCATTCTCTTTCCTCTTTTACACTATAGTGATTTGGAATATTGAGCAAGCATGTTAAATCCCTGGCATGTAGTGAGTATTCATTTAAAAGGTACTGGAATGGAATATGCTTCCTGTTTCCATCAAAGTGTGCTGCCCTATTCTGTCAGGGCTCAATCCTGGATCATACTTCATAGCTATAAATATGACTGACTGCATTGGCAACATTTTCAAACTATGTCTTTCAAGGACATAGCTTAATGCTTATTTACACATTGATTTCAACTTACTCACTTGAGTGACTAAGGGCTGTTTACACGGGTATCACATTACCAGATTGAATTTGTTTCATTTAACATATCAAAAATCAAAGACAAATGAAACATTGAACAGAACTGGTTTTCAGCTCCAGTTTATATCTCCTTTTTAATTCTGTTAACAATTTCCCTGACACTTTCACCCCCTTCTTTATCCTAAAGATACAGAAAAAAAACTTTTCATTGATTTTATTCTGAAACAGTAAAAATGACGAAACTAGTTTCATAGAACAAATAAGATATGCAATACTGAAATCTGAAATGCTATAATCTCTTGGGAAGAGAAAAGAAAAGATAAGGAAATGAAGAGGGTAGCTACCATTTTACTGACATGGCAGAAATTTGGTTTATTAAAAACCAAGTGACCTTAAATGCCACAGGGCCGTTAAAAGTAATGGGATGTGATCTCAACCCAGAGAGTGATGTGAAGCCAATTCCTTCTCAGGGGTTTAAGCTGTAAGATCCACATTAATATATTTGTATCAGTAGATGAAACGTAATGAATACTACATCTCATTTACATAATGGATGAGACTGGGGAAGCTGCTCCAGATGGCAGATGAGCACCTTGAGCCAAAATAGGATTTTGTTTTTTCTTCTTGCATATCAGTATCCACAAGTCTAAATTGCTGAGATTAGATCAGTCTGATGAGAATATGGACTTTGAGTAATTTGTTGCCCTTAAATATGAAGAAAGTTAAATACCTATCAAAAACAACAGCATTCCATGCAGCTGTGGGGCCTTCTTTTCTTATTGATATGTCTGGTAGTTCAATGGTAACTAGAGGTGCAAATGTCATAGAAAACATTATTCCCTGACAAGTCCTGCTTAGCATGTTGTCAAAGACTCAACTCACATGTTCAGTCATATTTTAGTGCATTGTAGTGGTTTAATACCTTAACACACACAATGCACACAGTACAACACTCAAACATTCAAATGAGAATGGGGTGTTCCTTCTTATAACTGTAGGCTTGCTTTACAAATGGTCTGTTCAAGTTTGGCATAGGTAAAAAAAACAAATACATTGGATAAATTTTATCAATGTATTAAATTATGTGTTACTGGAAGGACTCTTTTTGCCACTGAAAGGAGAAACTGATGTCCTTGGTGACTTATTATTGTTGGAGAAAGGTGTTTCTGTAAATGAGCTCAAGTGCAATTAATGTTTACCCTGAGTCTTAAACACTGTGCTGTAGGTACTTCAAGAATCCCAATCAGTCCATAGGTAAGAGACTTCTGTGAATCTATTAGTTCTGAAAAATTTTATCTGGACTGATTGGTGTGCTTTGCTCAATATGTTACATTATACTGTAGCAATGTATTTGAATATTTTAGGCCACGGTTTATACCAGATGCATCAGCCTAGCTATTTTTAGCTGGTTTTCTGCTGTTTTATCAAATACTCTAGAATCCATCAAGGCTACTGAAACATAAATTGTGCTAAACTGGGAGAGAGGAAGCTGAAAAACAGAATACCAAGATCAGAAGACCAAAGATGAAGGTAGGTGGTGAAGCAAGGGACTGTAACCAGTCAAATTTCCTTCAAGGTGTGTGCAGAGCATGTGGACAAGATAGAGTCACTAATCAAAAAATTTGTGATTGCCTGGACAGTAGTTTTAGAATGTATAAGTAGGGTATATGGTAAACAATAAATTGGCTTCTGCATAATCACATTGACTTGTCATTTGGAAGCCCTTTGTTCCCGCATTATACTATGGTAAAATATATTTTTCTTGAGCCAGTTAGACCCATTTCCAGATTTGCAGTTAGGAAAAAGTCCTATCTTTCCATTTTCCTTTCCCTTGGTTAGAATGGCAATAACATTATAGACGCTTTCCTTGTAGCAGACAGTGAAGTCCACTTCCTAGTATAACTGTGGCATTTTCTGTCAGTGTCTGATGTTCCAGGATGCTATTCCATTGCCAGCATTATTTTCTGGGGAACATTAAGGTATTCTATTTTTTTTTCTCTCATGTATTAAATGTATTTAGTATAAAAGAGTCTTTTGAAGAAGTGATTTAGTTATTTTAAAGATGTGGAAGTGAAACAGAGGAGATGATGCTTTTGCTTGGTGATCTGATGCTAATTCAGTGTCTGGAAGGGACTAACTAGACTACTGTTTCCTTGCTTTTTCTACCTGAAACACAACATCTAAAAGAGACTTAAAGAATGAGAATTGAAACATCATAGATTTGTATGTGTGTGTGTGTTGTATGCACACTTTATATATATATACAGTAATTTCACAATTATAAGCTGCACCTCCCGGTAGCCCGGTAGACCATGGGATTTGTCCATAGATAAACCGCACCTCAATATAAGCCACACCAATTTTTTTTTTTTTTTTTAAAAGCGAAGCTCCATGTGTAACAAAGTAACAAATTAGTAACAGAATCGCTGCCAGCTGGGTTTGGTGTCAGGTGCTCAAGTTGCAAACAGTTTTCATAGACCAGTGAAGCCTTTAAAGGCAGCCCCAGGCACCCTCCCCGGCCGGCTCTCACTTCCGGGTTGGCATTTCACTGGGATTTGTCCATAGATAAGCCGCACCTGAATATAAGCCGCATTACTGGGGTAGGCTGGATTCTTCAATGAAAAAGGTGTGGCTTATAATTGTGAAATTACTGTATTTTTTTTTTGGAGGTGGGGGTGGGAAGGAGTTATGTAGACCGCTTGGTAGAAGAACATTTCATATTTGAGGTACAAGCTCAGAAAGTGTGTCAACAGTATTTGGATTTGAAAATCTTCTCAATGCCTGTTCTTCCTTAAATATTTTAGTATTTAAAAAAAAATAAAAAAAAATAAAAAAAAAAATTAATGTTTAATTTCTAGTCCTTGAAATCCCAAGTAGGTGAAATGATGCTGTGTGAAATTTACAGCATTTGCTGCTTTGCAGGCTTAGGCTCCACAATGAAGAGAAGGTAGAGAGAGCTCTTGGATTTGTGAGCCTTGGCATATAGATTTTCTGTTTTCAATGTTCTCTTTCGTAAGTCAACTTTGTTTCTGCTGTGGTTCTAAGACTTTCTGAAAAAGAAAAAACTGTGGTTTAAAGTCCTTTCATTTTTTAAAATTTTGTTTAAAAACATTGATACCAACAAATGCTTGGTTACACCTTGATAAGAGATCAAAATATGAAGATGCATTAAGTTATTAATCTGCTTCCCAAAAAGTCCTAATGTTACAAAAAGTAGAGGGAAGTAAGGGCAAAAGAGGGGAAATGAAATACAGTTCTAAAAGCACTATATTTAAATTATATTTAAATTATTTCAAAATATAACTATACAGAGATATGATTCTACAGCATTCAGCAAATTATTTTCTGATAAAGCTACCTACCAAAAATATTAAATTCAAAGAAATACTAATGAAAGTATTTTAAGGTTTTCTTTTTACTTTTGCACTCATTTCTTTCATTCCTTAAAAGTCAGTAGCAAAATTGCTGTTAACTTGATCTATTTTCCTTTCCTTCTGGCCCATGAGCACAATTATGGGCTGTGTATCACTGGAAACAGGATAAGATGTCACCAAAATAATAACAGTGCTGGAAGGTGAGGAGAAATGAGGAAGGTATGATGCAAATGCACCCCTTTGTGCTATGTGAAGCAGAAATTGAAAGCGTCTCTCATTTCAGGGAAGTGAATCTGAAACACATTTAGGAATAGCTAGATTTATGTTGAGTTAATGTTAAGTTAATATTGATTGAGATGAAACAGTAAAACATGAAGAGATACCCTCATTCATATTATTATGTACTTTTGGCAGATCTATTTTTCTGTAATCTCAATGAAAGATATAGTCAAACAAATTCATCCCTAAAGGTTTGCCTTTTTCAGAGATCTCATACTGTCTGTTTTGTCTATCTTCTTTTAATTTGTTCAAACAAACACTTTTTCGATCCTTAAATTAAGTTGGCTTTTCATTTTTCCCTCAAGACAGTTGCACATCATTAGAGAGTTGGTGGAACAAGTACAATTGCAAACATCTGCTACCACAGCACAGGGATGCTGTAAACTGATCTGCAGTCATTGTGACTGTCAGGACCTCAAGTTTATGTAAAGGTCACATTGTTTGATTGTAGACAAATGACTCTGGGATTTCATGTCATCATTCAGGGCTGATAGACTCATTTTGATTATTTAGTAAAGTTGTTCTGTGGAGGGAGAAACTATATGAAGTCAAGTAAGGGTCAAGAACTGCTCTCATATGCTTTTTTTGTTACTTAAGATATCGAGTTGATCATTGACAGTACATTGTATTTCCAGTGCTGATGCCTAGAACTTTGCAGTTGGGAACTATGCAGAACATTGCATAGTAATGTCATAGTATGATATAATGAAATATTAAATTGTAGTTTTCCTAGCCATGGCTATTTAAGTTGATACATAATGTAAATACTGCACATAAATAGGCACTTTTCTTGAACTTAAAACTGAGTATTTTTGTGGGGGATTTTTGGGGGGATTTTCTTGTGGGATTGTTTTTGTGAATTTTTTTGGCTGGTCTTTTTTGGTTTTGCTTTCCTTTTTTACTGTCAGTATAAAAAAGTGGCTTATTTATAATTACTTGTATCCCATCTTTTATAATCTGACCACCTGGGCATGATCCAACAGGAATTGCCTCCCTTAAAAAAGAAATAAAATTTCCCAATTACAGAAATTAGTTGTACGAATAAAGCACCTATGTCTAAATCCTAAAATGTTCTCACACTCCCAACTATAGGAGTAGTCAGAAAAAATGTGTATCTGTTTCCCTTCAGATATTGGGATCTTCATTTTATTTACACAAATCTTCAGTTAGTGTAAATTTGAATTGCTTCACTGCCTTCAGAAGAGTGATAGCAATTTATGCCAGCGCAGAATGTGGTGCTTAATCTTGGTATGGAGAGACGAAGGTGAAAAAAAGAACACTTCATATCAACTTAAAAAAATAGTCTCCAGTCTTAAGACAAGATGATGGGAAATTTAATGCAAGTTATAAATAGGGCCATTAATTTTATATACAATGCTTTAGCAGTATACTCCATTAAGCATCCATATTTACTTAGCTGCCACCATGCTACCAACATGACACAGCGAAGTTATTATATGCAATTCTTATGTCATATCACATTGCTTTTCTGCCTCAAACTTGGCTAAAACGCAGTTTTACCAAAAATATCCTAGATTTTCCAAGTGCCAACTGATTATCATAGTATCCTGTTTTAAAACAGGGATGAAGAAATATCTTGTGTCTGATTCTGAATCTCCTTGTTCTATGAGTTTAGACTTGACTCAAACAAAATTAAATTTTACGTTGATGTGAAAAACATTAAAATCTCGTGTGAAAAACTTGGAATTGTTATAGAATATTTTTTAAATCAAAAATTTTAGAAAAAATGAAGGAAAAAAGAAAAGAAAAAAATCAAATTATAGGTTTAGATGATTGTGTAATGAAGATAAATATTTTCAGTCTCAGACAAGGGCCAAAGGCAGGAGCACCCTTCCCACTGTTGTGATCAAAAAGATAAGCAGCAAATATAGACTCACAAGGACCTCCAAGGTCAGTGAATTCAATTCTCATAAAAGCAGGTAATTATTTCATAGTGTCTTATTCATGCAATTCATAATGTCACATTACATTGCCGACAGATGGCTTGGGGGAGGGGTTTGTTCTCACTATTCTTTCCTATTCTTTTGTGACTACAAAAAACTCCTAATTAGTATCTTAAATATATTCATTCCAGTCCCTCCTAAAATTTCCAGGTCCTCAGAGTAATGCTACTTTCCTCTCAGTTCAGGAAACAGTGCACAGGGTCTTTCAAGGAATATCAATGCAGAACTGTATACCAGGTGGAGAAGTACAGTAATTTCACAATTATAAGCCACACCTGATTATAACCCACACCCCCCGGTACCGGGCAGACCACGGGATTTGTCCATATATAAGCCGCACCTCAATATAAGCCTCGCTTTTTTTTGCTTTTTTTTTTTTTTTTTTTTAAGCGAGGCTCCATGTGTAACAAAGTAACAAGTTAGTAACAGAATCGCTGCCAGCTGGGTTTGGTGTCAGGTGCTCAAGTTGCAACAGCTTTCATAGACCAGTGAAGCCTTTAAAGGCAGCCCCAGGCACCCTCCCCAGCTGGCTCTCACTTCCAGGTTGGCATTTCACTGGGATTTTTCCATAGATAAGCCGCACCTGAATATGAGCTGCACTACTGGGGTAGGCTGGATTCTTCAATGAAAAAGGTGCGGCTTATAATCATGAAATTACTCTAATCCAATTAGATTCTGCAGTGATTTCTGTTTCCACTTTTCCCATGGAGCAGTTCAGTAGCAGCAACTGTACAGAAAGTAGACTTTAAATAGCACAAGGAACTGTGATAGCAACTTCACAGTTACCTTGCTCAATACCTTTCCCCCATCACAGTGACTTTTATAAACTGACTTGGTTTCTTGGCTTCTTGCGGGGTGAATCTTTTTTGGTGTTTGTATTAGTTGGGGATGTTTGTAGGTTATTTGGCACGGATTTTTTAAAGATTTTTTTTTTAATTTCTCTTGTTCATCTTTCATCCATTAAGTTTCCTTCAAAAAGCACAACAAAAAACTAGCCATTCTCCAGCTGAAGATGCATCTTTTGTCCCTAGGAAAGAAAGAAAGAAAGAGTTGTCTGACAGGTGCTATAGAAAGCTTACTTTGATTCTTCTTGAGTCTGTAACTTTCATGTACATAAATAAACTAGAAGGCTTCAGTCAATAATACACACAAAGAATTTCATTCACATTAACATGCTTTTAATACTTAAATAAATACGGATTAATCATGAACACTTCCAATAGATCTATAGAAAAGACTAAACTAGACTAGAGAAGATTAGACTAGACTTTTTCTGTTGAAAGAGACTTGTAATCATCATCTAGCCAAGCTGCCTGACTAATTCAGGGCTGACCAAAAGTTAAAAGAGCTGTTAGGGGCATCATCCACATGTGTCTTAAACTCTGACAGGCTTGTGACCCCTCTAGGAATCCTGTTGCAGGGTTTGACCACCCTTTTGGTAAAGGAATGCTTCCTTATGTCCAACTGGAATTTCAGCTGGTGACACTGAACCATTGCCATCCCTCTCATCACTGGATCCCAGAGAGGTAATCAGCACCTCCCTCTGCTCTTCCCCATGCAGGAAACTGTAGAAAACAACAAGATCTTTGGCATAGTTAACAGCATGAGCATTTTCATATGTAGGATTTAGATGCATATAATTATCTTTCTATAGATGCAAATTTAATTCATCCAAAGACTGGAAAAGAGCTGTGACTAGTTTCAACCTGTGGAATTAAAATGCTATTGATAAAAGATTGGCATCTTCTGACTAGCAGTAGCCTTGTTTACAGTAGGAATTAAAACTCTGAGTATGAGACTTATGCCTCAGAAGAATAAATTGATTTGATCCAAAGGAGAAATTTATTGAGGAAATATTTTATATTCAGTGCATCTTTTGTGATACAATTGCAAGCACAAATTGTAGAATTTGTCCCAAACATTTCTGTACCAAAAGTAAGTCTTTTAGTCATTACAGGGGTTTGTACCCGTAACCACATGCAATACTTTATGTGCTGACATTTGTTGACAATAAGATCCTGCTACTGCAGACATCTGAAAATAACTGATGGAAAAATGACCAAGACAAATGGATCACAGCTTGTCTCTTGAGGTGTCTGTTAGAAGCTGCAGTTCCTTTGCCATACCTTTTCTCCTTTTTGCTTTCTTCTTGCAAGTTCTCCCAAATCACAAATCAGTTACTCAGTCCTTACATGTTTCATCCAAGACAAATAGAAAGGGAGGAAAACAGCATTTCTTATTGCAAATGGCCACTGAAAGATTTTTCAGTGAACCATCAAAGCAGTTTACATCCACTGTTTCACGAGACCATGATTTATGCAATGTTTCAAAACCTGCCTCCAGAAGTGTTGTTCTTCACACTCAGTATCCCTCTAGGATATAGTGAAGTCATTGAATTCATTGCCAGACTTCAACCATAAGAAAAATGACACTTTTTTTCCTTTTAATTGTCTCTTTAATTTAGATATTCCAAATATTTAAAATCTCTTTATTTTTATGTAGAAGAAACCATACAGACACATAAAGAAAAGCCTGTAATAACTGTATTCTTCCAACTATTTCATTGACAAAAAGAAATGAAAATCAAAGTTACGAACTATAAGGAAACAAGGAATATTTTTAAAGTGATGCACCATGCTTTGAGATTTTTTTGAATGCATGTTGTAAATCCTATAAACTGTTTTTAAGAGAATCTCAGTGATATAGAAATCACTCTGAAAAAGCTACTATTCTTTGAATGCTATCTCACTCTTTGGTATGTAGTAATTGAACTAATACAAAGTTCTATTCAATCTTAGAGAAACTTAACCCAGCTTGAAATTAGTTTTTCATCATAATTCCTGCTTGGAGAAGTCAATACAAAGCTACTAAGCATTGTGTCCCTTCCACAAGTTTTTAAAATGCTGTATTCCTACGGTATAATAGCCTATTTCATATCAATATAATCTGAGCTACACGAAGTCAGCTAATTCCAGTTTGGATATTGAAGGTATGCTCTGAACACTTCAGAGCTATCAGTCAGACACACTGTGTTTGGTACAGTTACATTGCCAAGATCTTCTGAATGCTCCAGGGTCTAGAATACAGATGAAAGATACAGAGCAAACAAAACATCAAAGCCAGAAGTGGAGACTGAAGTGGTAAATCAGCTAGATGCCCTTTATCTCTGGAGATTAGTGTTCCAATTCTATATCAGGACCCATAGCGAAAATAATTTTAATGGCCTCAATCTGATCCCCCTGGGTGCAGTTTATCCACATTACAGATTTCACTGTACCATTAAGAATGACATATATTTTTCTCCTAAAGAAAGGTGTGGAACAGGAATAACAGGGGATACTTCACAGACCAGGATTGATGTACGTTGGCAAAGCAATGTGTGAAAACTGTGGGTCCATAATAGCCAGGGCATTAAGTATGGATTAAGGTGCAGTGAAAGGGGCTGTAGAAAACTCTGAATGACCTCTCTCTGCACAATAGTGCTAATATTCAGGCCTTAGCTTCATGAACACCATTTTTATCCCTACAGTTATTAACTGCAATTTATTAATATATATCTGAAGACTGGGAGTCTATACTCTCTTACAAAGCTGGGTGCTGCAACTAAAAAAAAGAGAAAACTTTTCTTTTCTGATCTAAAAGTGTAATAAAAGACAGGAGTAGATTGTGTTTTAGAAACATTGCAATAATAATAGCAAACTAATATGCTTGTAGAGTTTATTCAGTATTTTTTATGGAAGATGTGTAAAGTTGAGGCTCATAAACATGAAGACTGAGCTAATAATCCCAACCATTTTAGTGTTATAATTTTGGTCAGTTTTTTTTTATGCATCACAGAGTGGTTTTGGAGTATGTTTCTCCTTTTTTTAGTCTCGGCATTTAGCTCAAATCTAATCTCCCTGTACCAGTGTTTTCACTCCCATGGGCTGTTTCTGCTGTTCTTCAGATAATTCATGTGGCTGTCCTTTGCAATCACATTACCTCTCACTTAGTCTGGAAACTTCTAAATGATAGAGTAGATCCATTTATGAATATGACTTCAGGAATTCCCAGAGGCTGAGTTTTTTAAAGCAATTGCCTCCAAACTAGTACCTTGGATGTCACTGGTACTGTTGACCAAGAGACCCACCAACACTGCATGCAGCTAAAATTAATTAAAAAATTATAAACTGGCACTGTCAACAAGAACAACTTTGTAATATTATCTGTGGTTTTTCAGTTATTCACTCACCTTTCTGGCTCTTCTGTGACTAAAGAGTTTTTTGGAATCTCCAGAAAAGATCTTCTGGTCGAAACTGCAGCAGTGAAGCTCTCAATGTTCCTCTCAAGTCCAGCCTTGCATCAGCTAGAAAATTATTCATGGTGGACCACAAAGGGAAACGTGAGAACTATAACAAGTTTCCACTACTACTCTGTCTCACTTTTATATGCTACTAGGCTTTCAGAGGACTCTTAACTAGGTAAAAACAGCCTGCAAATTCTTGGAGAAGCTAGCTGTAAATTTTTCATGTTTCTTGAAATGAATGGCATATCCTATATGAAGCAGTTAATAGAAAAACATCATTTTGATTTTCCTACTAAAACCTTGAGAAATTCTCTGCATGTGTAGGGAAAATCAGTTTTGGTATATTTCCTATTTGGTCATTGTCCTCTTTTAAGGCAGGTTTAGAAAGCAGAAACCCCCTTTGGGGTTTCCTCCCAAATTTGCCCTAAACCAGGACAGCCATAAACTCAAGATTAAATACTGACCTAGAAAATAATCAAGTTCTAACCAAGAGTTGGTGATTTGAAAGCTGGAGCTGCTACGTAGAAGCACTGGCTGAAGGTTAATTTGGGTGAAAGCTTTCTAAAATCTCACCCCATCCACCATTCTGAAGCAGCACTTAGCTTCAACTTGGGAAAGAGTAAAAAAAATTGTGTTTACTTATGATGAGCAAATAGGAGATAAGAGTTACAAGATTGTAGAGTACAGTAATTTCACGATTATAAGCCGCACCCTTTTCATCAAAGAATCCAGCCTAC
>VRYO01001269.1:3102361-3130349 GCA_009812075.1 Sialia sialis | reverse complement strand
CAGGTGCAGCTTATATATGGACAAATCCCATGGTCTACCCGGCTACCAGGAGGTGTGGCTTATAATCAGGTGCGGCTTACAATCATGAAATTACTGTACTTGGAAAGGAGAGGATCAGGGAAAGGGAAATAAGGATGGAAAAGGAAGAAGGAGAGGCTATTGATTTCCAAGTCCAGGACATGCTGAGCTTTGATGAATCTGGGCATGAGAAACTTTTCCATGTCCTTCAACTTCTACACCCAATGTGTTTCTACACCCAACATGCTTTTAGAAAATAAAATCAATTTACTTGAGGAAAGAAAAAGATTGAGCAAGTCTGTTAAAGTAATCACTTTCTTTTTTATATACTTTTAACCAAAACATTCTCCATCAGCCCTTCACTACTTTGAAACAACTGATAAAGAAGAAAAAAGCTTTTAAAATGAAATATTTTCCTTGGCAATGAAGTTTTGCACAAAGCGTGCTTCTGCTGAAATACCAGCTGTGAAATGTGTTCCATGAAGTCAAGAGAAAGCCTTAATCTTCCAGTCACTGGCATTTTACTTATGCATTCAGCATATGTTATTTTAAGGAATTGTTATTATAGAACATGGTTTAAAAACTAGCTTTGTCTTTGTTCAATGACAATGGTCATGGACAAATTAGAGTTTGAAAATGCATTTTTGTCTTGTATTTGATATTCCAAGACACAATTTTTAATGCAGTGAAAAATGTCAAATGGCACCTGGAAAAAAGCATAGAAAAAATACATACAATATGGAAATAAAAGTACCATACTATGCTTCTATATATGTGTATACTTTGGTTATTTTCAATAGATCACTGCAAAATTTTTGTAAATGTACCCTTAGAATAGCATGAATTTTGCTCTAAGAATAAAAAGCAGCAGAAAGTATAAAATGGAAAAATGTAGATGTACTTTTTTGCTAATCCCAGGCTAATGTGTGTGCTCTCAAGAAAACCACAGATATTTTAAGGACTTGATATTAAACCAAGGGAAATTTGTAGATATTGACTGGGCTTGGTTTCATTCCATCTATAAACTTAAAGTAAATTTGTGACAATTCTAATCCCAAACACAAATCCATCCTTATTGCAGATCTATGGATGTCAGGAATCCTTTCTTGGAGAAATTTGACAACAAGGATGTTACTCATTTAATTCCATGGGGAATGATTATCAAGCTGCTTCCACCCTTCTCCCATTGAGAAGTAAGAATTCAAAAAGGGTTTTTTCCACAATTAGTAAAATATCTTACACTTGTCTGAAGCATCAGAATCAGAAACTCTCATGGAATGTTAGTTCCATGATGAAAGATGAAATAAAAATTTGTCAGAATAGGTTATCTGTGGGAGAGCCCTTTTCTAACAATTGCAATAGAATGCAAAGTCAGTTTACTGTTCTGTTATATTGGTCCCTTATATATTTGTCCCTTATATTTCTCTGTACAACATATACAGACAATTTTTAAAAATGTCATTAAAATTTGTAAAGTAAAGTTTGAAAAATCAGGATCCAGGAAGAAGAGAGATATAAGTCAAAGCAAAATTAACATTATTTTTTTTCTTTTTCTCCTGCATGTTTCTACAAGTTTTCTGAAAAAAAAAAAAAAGAAAAACAAACAAAAAAACCCCACCAAACCTCAAATGGAACTACGCTGAATTAATAAGAAAACAAATAAAATATATAGTTTAGAGTCTAGAGGTTTATTTTCTAAAAAAATTTCTGACCACCACTATGGCCAGTTGCCTACAGTAATTGAAGTTTCTGGTCCTTCCGTGCCGCAATGTTACATGAGAAATAATTTTATGACAGGAAACTTTGAGGATAAATCCAAATTTTTACACCCTCTTGGTCATTGATTGTGTGAGAAAAAATAATCCAGTGAAATTTGCAATTGTTTTGCATTCTCTAAGTTTGTTGTAGCTACACAGACCTTTGACTCCACACCCAAACTTCAATGTGTGTTGTAATGTGCCTCCCATCTATGTATAAGTATGTGTTAGTGCCTGTGCAGACATGACAATTAAATAGCAGTGCTCAAGGTGACACCCACTACTGCAGACTTGCATCCCAGTCATGAACTTCATTGTACAGTGTCTGGTCGAGTTCTTGCTATTTTAGTTCTAATTAAGTAATTCTCCTTCTCTCCTTATTGTCACAACAAATTGGTTACAGACCTTCTAAATAGTCTTTCTATAACAAAAATAGCCAAATATGTGTGAATGTCTGAAAAACGCTTAAAATACAAATTTTGAAGCTGGGGAAGATTTCAAAGTTATTATAGAAAATGTGAAGTTGTCCCATCTGCCAGCATTTTCACTCATTGACTGTCATTGACTGATTCTGAGGTGGAAAGGACAGGCAGATTAAGGAGGAAAGGTGAGTGCTGTTGTAGTGGGTTGACCTTGGCTGGTGCCCACCAAGCCCCAGCATCACTAGGACAGAGGAAAGCAAATAGGATTGGCATGTTCATAGAAGTGTGGTCCAATGTACTCAATTTGCCAGGCCACACCATATCAAATGTCCTGATGTTTCATGCACCTATCAGGCTATAAATAGCTTACCCTTTCACTTCCAGTCTATATCTACCTTAGTTATTGCAGTCTCAGCAATCTTATTTACCTGTTCATTGTTCAGATATTCTTCAGTGCCATGACTTTTGGACATGCAAGCATCTACTTGATGTACTTTCAGAATCATGCTTTCTGCCTGTGTGGTGATGTCCTGCTACAATGGAGCAGCTGAGATGACTTTACCCCTGCATTGCCATGGGCTCCCATCCAGGAGTCAGTGTAGAGGCAAGGTGCAGGCCACTTTTCTTGTTCAGCAGTCTCTAGTGCTAGCTGGAGAGCTTTCACTTCTACAAATTGGCTTGACTTGCCTTCCCCTTCAACAGCCTCAATGACTTGTGTGGGATTCCACACATCAACTTTCCACCTCCCATGGTTCCCTACCACATGGCAGGATCCATCAGTAATTAGAGCATAGCCTCTTTTGAGGTGCTTCTTGGGCACAAGTTGCCTTTTCAGCCAATGCTCCAGAGTATCTGCCTTCTGGCCATTCTGTACTCTCTTCCAGGATTCCTGGGAAATTGCGGGTTCCCATTCAGGCTCATCTAATCAGTGCTACCCACCTACTCCATGTGTCACTGGTTGTGTGATGTGTTTAGGGGATATCTCCTTTAAACATCCAGTGCAGAATGGACAACTGTGGTGCCAAGAGGAGATATTCTTCTGTCCCAACAACTTCTGAGGCAGCTTGAAACCCCCTCACAGGCTGCTAGCATTTTTATGTTGGAGTAGTGGGGCCTTCTGACCCTCAATAACCCCAGCTCCAAAATTCTAATGGTCAGCCACGGCTTTCTCCTGAGGTCCTGTGCCAGACCCTCCATGTGAGATAGCTGCAGTGTGGAGTATATTTTGGTGGTCCTGTCCAAACAGACCCAAGATAAACTGCTAAAGCTATTTCCTCTTTGATCTACTTGAGGGCCTATTGTTGCTCAAGGCCCTCCTCAGAATGGTTTCTCTTCCAGGTCACCCAGCCAGTGTCAGCCCACCACAGAGGCTCAAATGTCATTTAATTAACTGTCTCTGAGAAGAGGGATGGCAATGACTGTTGCCTAACTGATTTTCATGCATTTAAAGAAGGTTCCTGCTTAGGATGCAACTCTTGGGTGTGGACTTCCATATGAGCTGAAGAGGTGTATGTCTCGATTATTTTGTTAGTCCATCTGGCACGATGTAAAATCTTCCAAGAAATCTGGAGCTTAGCACAGAGTAAACAGTATGATGCAAAGGCAAGTTTAAAACACTTGGAAAATTGTAACTGAGGTCAAGAGTAATGCAGCTGTGTGACTCCATGGTCAGTAAGTTTTCAAATAAAGATATTTCCAGTTTTGTTTCAGACAGGTAAATACAGGCACTCATTTCAAGAGATTTATTTCCCTTAACATTTTGTAATCAATGGACTTAAATAGATCAGATGCAGAAAGATTAGCTTGGTTACTACAATAGCACAGCTAGGTTTCACAGTGTCATTCAAGGTGGAGTTTGCTCCAGTCTCCTCTAGGTAAAATTCCTTGGTTTTATATTGATCTCTCAGAGTTTCTGTATTTTGCTATTCTTCTGTCTGTGTTATCCCTTCTTCAAAG
This sequence comes from Sialia sialis, assembly GCA_009812075.1. NCBI lineage: Eukaryota > Metazoa > Chordata > Aves > Passeriformes > Turdidae > Sialia > Sialia sialis. The sequence goes on along the minus strand of VRYO01001269.1, from coordinate 3,126,196 downwards.
AGCATTTGCTAGCCTACTTTAGCAGAAACTCTGTGTGCATCTCTGTTGTATCATTTGTAAGAGTAGTCTTCTTTCTTTTTAATGCTTTAAAAATTTAAAATGTGATAGACTAATTGTAATATTCATAAGGAAAATGGAAATTTTAAAAGAATTTCTGGGTAGATGCCTATGTATTGCCAATAAAAAAAAAAAAAGAAAATTATAGCACTAAAGAGAAAAAGAGAAATCACTACTGTGCAAGAAGATACTCCATCAAAGAAGAACAATTCACTTTGTCCTACCTTGGGGTTAAATGCTCACTGCTGCATGGGAAAGCTTGTGTTTCTTTTCTGCTGTGTATGTCTGTGAATGTTTTATGAGCCTAACTGTGCTTAGGAATCAAGTTTCTTAGACAGACACAGTTTATTCAGAAGAATAAGGATACAGCAGAAAGTTATTGATTTTTGAGGACTCTACGCCTTGTGAAAAATTAACCAGACATTCCTACCAAATCAATTGTATTTACCCTTGCTGTTTCAGGACTTCTTCAGGACACTCACATCATGCTTTCTGTGCAAAATTATCTGTACCATCATTTATTTAATAAAAGTTGATTTCTGCTGTCTCCTTTGTCTGTGATCATATGTTCCAGTATTTCTGAGTATGCATACAAGCATGTCTCTGTATGGGAGTCCTGGTGTTCATGACCAACAAAGAGGCTGAACTCCCAAGTTGACCAAATTTAGAGAAGTGACACATTGAAGAATATTTGTCATAAAGATGAAGTCTTCTTTTACTGATGGAACTGAAAATGCAAATTTTATACTTTTCCACAATGCTTAAATGCTTTTTAAAAAGAAACAGTACCATATTAATGTCCTTTTGGTCTCTACCACCAAGGGTTTATCTCTTGAAATAATCATTAAAACTCACAGGTACAAGTACTAAATCTTGGTAAGATTTCCTGCATCCAAAGCAGAAACTTGCTGCAGCTGCTCATCCACTAAAGAAATTTTATTTAGCAACTGACAGCTATACAGCTTTCAGCCAGGACATTTTCTGTATAGACCATGAGCAATCATTTCCTTGTTCCTATGAACGTTGTTTTGTAGCTTGTCTCCTGTTTCAAACGTTTTTGTCGCTGTTGTTGTTTAATTGCTTTTATTTAATTTTCCATCATAGTAATTCACTAGCTTTCCTGAACTTGAGAAAGCCTGGGTGTTTTTAGTTTTGAGATAACTTTGTCAAGTTAGCAAGAGTAAATTTTTCATTAAAAGATTTTGCTACCAGCCTATGTGTTTAATACCTTTTGTGACTATGTAACAAGGGTTTTTATACATCCTCATTTCTCACTTTTCTAAGACAACTGATGCTTCCTGTTTGATAATATATATTGAATTCTCAAATGAAAAATTGATGATATTGCTAGCAACTATGAGTGATGTGACACTGACCAGGAAAAAACTATTTATTTGCAGTTAAATTTTACAGTTTCATTTGCTAATCACGAATGGATATGTTTTTATATATTAGCCATTACTGTAGTGCATTTATCTGAGTGCATGCTGGGGACTGATTTCCCTACAAGTCTGGTATAACACAATGAAAATGGTCAGAATCTACCTTCTTAGGAGTCTATGGGAATTAGCCGGGATAAAAATGATCATCTGTGACAATTCTGGGGTACAGGACACAAGTAGGAACACATGCAACCAGTAAAAAGACTTAAACTCTTGTCAAAACAGGTTTTCCTGAACTTTTTAGGAAGTCTCATGTGCCCAAAAAGATTGCAGCTTCTTACATTAAGAATGATAAACCTCTAAACATGATCAAGTTTGTTTTGATAGATGGCAGAAGTTCCCAGGGGAAGATTCAAATTTATGGTAAGAGAAGTCCAGGCTGAAACATTTTTATCCCAGGTGATTTCTTGGGTGTTCAAAATTTTTACATAAATTTCTGTAAGGTGTCAGTGTACAAGTTCTGCTGCTTGAACGAAACTTATTTTTTTAAACACCTGTTTTCCCAAAAGTGATGAATGATTTTCCATCACCGTAATTTACTATGTAGTTCAGATGATTATCAAGAGCTGAACCATTCTGCTCACAAATACCCAAGTATTCCAGTTAGACTTAATTTTAAAAGTGTTTCAGAATCAATCTGGATGAAAGTGGCTCTGTAAATGGATTTTTTAAAATTATAAACAATGAGATTTTTAATCTAAATAATGGTGGCTTTTGTGTTTAATGAGTCCTTAAACTGGAAAAAACTATGTTCTTTTGTGAAATAGGACTTTTGGGGAGAAAAGACCAGAATGATCCAGGAGAGAGAAGCTGAACTGTAAGGTCAGAGTTTCCTGAACTGGTAGGTTGTATGCCAGGACTTGAGAAATTGTCTTAATATGTCTGGAGGACTTTTGCTGAATATACATAATGTATGCGTATGTGTGCATTTGTAGTCTGTTTGTATTTATCTAGAATATAAAAATAAACAGAATGTTTTAAACTAACAGAAGCAGGTGAGAAACTCCAAAATATATATAAAAAGAACAGATGAGATATTCCCATTGATGGTTTGTACCAGGAATTTAAAATTAAAAATGTGATAGTTCACAAGAAATTTCATAGCATTCACATCATTAAAAACCTATGAAGAAATAGACAAGAAGATTTCAATGGGAGCATGTCTTCTTTTCAAATGGAATCAGAGATATAAGGTAAGGAAAACAAAGGTTTTAATAGGAACTGCTCTGAAATGCAATTACTGAGAAGTTTTAATGACCTGTGTTTGGGGGTTTTTTTACATTTGTTTCACTGTAAAATGGCAATTGAATCTTAAAGTTCGAATCCAGCTGGTGTTTCACCTTAAATTGAGTTAAACTGTTTTTTAAATTACCCCAGGGTGTACAGAATTTGAGTTGTTCAGAGCAGATAAGGAAGATCAGTCCAATATCAGCTTTCCCAGGTTCCCTGCAATAATATTCACACATAATCCATTGAAAGTGTGGATCTTTCTTTGGTGATGACTCTACAGCCATTCACACAGGGCGGGGCCGGCAGCCGCGCTGGGTGGGGGGGATCTGGCAGCCGCGTGCGGTGGGGCCGGCAGCGGATCCTCACTGCAAAACAAAGTGTGCCTTATATATGGACAAAGGACGGGGACTTGCCGGCTGCCCGGAAGTGCGCCTTATAATCCGGTCCACCTTATAAATGTGAAATTACTGTAACAGTAATTATAATAGTAATAACAACTCTGATAATTAAAATTATTAATATTTATAAATTAATAATTATTATGTAATAAGGAATATTTGAAGTGCCAAAGATTCTCAGATTCCAGATCATAGGGAAATATATCTTACAAAACCAAGTTTGAACTACATTCAGTGATTTCAAACTCATAAACCACACCTGGTTATAATCCGTATTTCCGGGTAGCCTGAAAGACCACAGAATTTGTCCATAAATAAGCCACACTGGATTATAAGCCACACTTTTTTTTTTTTTTTTAAGCGAGGCTCCATGTGCAACAAAGTAATGAGTTAATAACAGAACCGCGCCATCGCGGGGTTTGCTGTCAGGTGCTCAATTTGCAAACAGTTTTTACAGACTGGCGAAGCCTTTAAACACGCCCCAGGTGCCATCCCCATGCTGTGGGCCCCAGCACTCCCACCCCTGGCACTGGCTGCTGTGGCTCCCCGTGCCCCTCAAAAGCAGCGGCTCGGCAGGCCAGCCGCGCGAAGCTGGCAAAGCGGCTCAGCAAAGCGTGAAGCTGGCAAAGCGCAAAGCTGGCAAAGCACGAAGGCGGCAAAGCAGCAGCAAAGCAGTGCAGCAAAGCGGGAAGGCAGCAAAACGGTGGCAAAGCGGCTCGGCGAAGTGGCTTGGCAAAGCATGAAGGCAGCAGAGCGGTGGCAAAGTGGTGCAGCAAAGTGGCTCGGCAAAGCGCGAAGGCAGCAAAGCAGCAGCAAAGTGGCGGCAAAGCGTGAAGGCAGCAAAGCATGAAGGCAGCAAAGCGGTGGAAATGCAGCGGCAAAGCAGCAGCAAAGCGGCAGGTCCCCACCTGCCACCCTCCCGCCCGGCCGCGGTCCGCGGCAGCTCCCTCCCCGGCCGGCTCGCACTTCCGGGTTGGCATTTCGCCGGAATTTGTCCATAAGTAAGCTGCACCTGGTGATTAGCCTCACTTCCAGGATCGGCTCGATTCTTCAGTGAAATAGGTGCAAATTATCAGTGTAAAATTACTGTACTCACAATATTCTATCAGGAAGAATGACTTTTTCTAGTTTTTGCGCAGTCTTTTAAATTAGAAAGGTTATGACACGATCAGCTTAGACTGACAAAAGATACTTATTTTAATTAGCTGACAGGTAAAGAAATCTGAGTGATATCATGTTCCCCACAAAGTCATTCTTGACATATCTTCATCCTATTCTCTGCCATTTGCTAAATGATACTTCCCATGCAGCAGTCCCTGTGGAGCCACACTGAATACAGCCAGAAATACAGAAGCACAGTGACGAAATAGGCCATTTTCTTTTACATTTTAACTTACTTTGATGATGCAAAGGAATTTATAAACAATTAAGAAATTCAATTTATAGAAAGGAGCAACTGGGAAGTAGGAAGTAGAAGGAAATAAACTTTAAAAGTCATAAAGTGTAGAAAACTGATTAAAAAATTCTAAATATTAAACACATTGTTTATAATTAACCACAAATAAAAGTTGTTATTTAAAGAAGGGATAAATAATAATTCTGCATTGTTGAAGTGTACTAAATGGAAAGGGCAAATTTGTTAAAAATTGATGCAGAGTTGGCAAATCTATTTGATAAATACATATATACATTTGATAAAAACATTTTTTAAAAAATGTACGTTTTATTTAAACTTAAGGTTTAAATGAATGATGAACTATATTCCAACAGAATAGAAATTGAAGAGGTTTTAACTGCTGCTAAGCATAAACATGAAACTCAACTTTAAGATATCTGTTAATGTTAATTTTTAATATTCTTCAGGTATTAGGAATATTCCAGAATAAAAGAACGATGCTATGGATGTGACAGACTGCAGTAAGGGCAGGAAGGACAACCTGGTTATTAACAGGCTGCTTAGTCTGATGCCCATCTGGATGAAATAATCGAAGAGGTAATATAATAACCTGTTAATAAAGAATGAGAGAATATAATTAATACTAGTCCAAATGGCTTTATGAAAATAAAACTTGTCAGACAAACCCAATTTGTTTTATGGGTTTACATATTTAGCAGATAAAGATACCACTGCAAACTGAATATGTTTAGATTTCTGTAAAATTTTTTACTTTAACCATCTGACATTCAGATATTTTAAAATTACTCAATCAAAATAAAACACATGCCAAACAGAATAAAAAATGATGGCTCCAAAAGTAGCTGTCAGTGAAGACTCATCACTGAATAAGAATTTTGTCAGAGGAGCTGCTACTCAATATGACACTACTCAATAATTTTTTCTTTATCTAGGATCTAAGTATAAATATGAAATTGCTGCTGAAAAAAGAATTTAATACATATGAGGCAAGAAGAATTGCAAATAACAGTGAGGGACAAGCTTACACTAGAGAGGCTGAGGAGCCTGGGGTTGCTAGAATGGCAAAGCTGTGAGTCTCTAACAAAGGATTCATGCCACTGCCCGGTTCTCTAGTGCCACATAAAGGTGGTTTGGAAAGCTCTGATGCCAAAAGACTATGCAGGCAGTAATGGAAAATCAGCTCAAAGTGAAATGGTGCTATAGTCAAAAAGCATCTGAAATTCTCATACAGAAAAGCAAGGAGGTGGTGAATTAATCACAGCTAACATGTTCAGAAGAATATTCCTGTCAGTGTTTTTAATCAGATATTTAAAAGTGGAAGAACAAGAGTTACAAAACTATTCCGCGGACTACAAGTGTAACAACAAAAAGTGTAACAACTAAATGTGTATAAATTCTCGAAAATAAGTACAAGAGAGAACTTCTTGGCCATGAAAATGTACATTCAGCAAGAGAGCAAAGAAGCAGTGATTATAAAATCAGAAAAAATTCAGACAACCAAAGATAGATTTTACTGTTTCTTCTGAAAAAAGAGTTGTTGCTTCATCTCATAATTATTTGTTTCAAGACTGGCAGGATTTCTAAGAAGTGATAGATTCTATTATTAGACACCCAAATGTATTAGCAAAAGCAGGCAGGTATTAACTTATCATTTTGCAGTCACTTTTTCAGTTGTTATTTCACTAGTATTAAAGAAAGTTGGCTGTATAATCACATGGATTTTTCCAGGGGAAACTGATGTAATGCTTTATATAAAAATACATCTATTAACTATTAACTTCCTGGAGTCTTTCATCTCACTCTGTACCTCTGCAGCTACCTCATAACCTGATGCATTCTTTTTGCAACAAGGCTTTTTAAAATTTATCCTGATACATCTTAGTGCTATGTCTATTCTTTTTGCCAAGTCGGAGCGTGTTGTTAAAGTCATGTTACGTGTTAACACATCATGTTCAATTACCAGCTAACTTTGGATAACCAAGCTTAAATCCTTCTATATTCCTCAGGTATGCATCGCTATTATCAGACTTTAATGTTCAATATGGAAATATCTTTTCTGTTAGCCTTTGAATAAACAATTTGATAAATTAGGATGAAAGTATTTTCCTTCTGGAAAATAAAATCACGATAGAGTAAACTATACCTTGAAATTTTGTACCAAGAGAAACTACTTATACCTACAAAGAAGGCTTTAAAATCAATGCATTTAAAAATAAACACTGTTTTGTCACTTTTCCCTAGTTTGAATTTTCCTTGCAATGCAGTTTCAGATAACAGTCTGCCATAGTCCAAATTTCATCACCCAAAGTACAGGAGAATATAAGGAGCATCTCAAAGAATGGAAAATACAATTGCAACTTTATTTCTTCCACAAATATAAATTTAAAGGTATTATTGTGCTTGAAGAATAAGCCCCTCACCACAGGTCCATCAAGAGGAAAATATTGACTCATAGAATTCAAAACATTTTGTTTTATATAGTTATATTTTATAAATGTTCATCACTTCCAAAACTAAGTAACATCCTTATAGGTTCTGAAGAGCCTTATGCAGTTGGAGGCAAATAACAGCTGGGACACAGCCTTTAGATAGCTTTGCTTGCAAGATTTTGTAATTCAGAGATATTTTGATCAATTCCAGGAGCAAATGTGCAATCACCACATAAGGGAGATGCAGGACATGCTTGTGTGTGCTGGACTGCCATAAGCTCTTTAGGCATGCTTTGTGGCCAGCAGTGGAGAAGGGAATCTGTCATGTCTGTATGTAAATGCAGATCTATTTTTTTTCCCCAAACCTTTTCCATCTGCAGCTCTTTCATTCCAAACCTGTAGTTGTTGATTATCCTGTCCTGAGACAGCTGGGCTGCTGTGTTTATTCTGCAATGGTTACCAGGCTTGTGCTCTACAGAGCATTTATGCCAGCAGTTTCTAGCTCTGTTTTCTTTGGAAAATGATCTTTCTGACACTTGCCTTCAACTTCAAAATGTCTTTGTGACCTAAGTTTGGTGTGCAGGTGTTTTCTGACACCTGATAGCTCACTTGGCATGGAAAGTGCCTAAGGTTCTGTGAAAGAAGCCTACCCTGATTGTCAAGATATGAACCAGAAGCCAAAATCAGTCCAGGATGAAAGGCAGCATCTCTTCCAACAACGGGAGAACCAGCAAGGGAAATAGCACTGCAGTTACAGGTGGGGACCAAGCCAATGCCAAACATTAGCTCTAAATGTGGGAGGACCAACAAGGAAAAGAGTATAGTCAGGAGATAACAATGATATGATTCCTTGGTTTCCAGAAGAGTTAGAATCTGGTTTGGCAGGCAAAGGAGCTATCCCAGAGTCTGCTGTGTGGTGTCTGCATGGCACCACCTTGTGCTCCAAGAACCTGAGGCACAGACTCCATTTTCCCTAACATTAGCCATTTAGGCTCCTTTTATAATCAATTAAGAGAAATTCACCTGCCTGAAGTGTGAATCATCTGATCTATTTTAAACACCAGGCTTACAACAAAAAAATATGACCTAAAAGTATCTGTTTATTTCCACAAACTGTATAGCAAGCCTAGACAAAATGCAGACAAAAATACCTACATTTGGTGAGATAAGTTTGAAGACGCTTGAGGAAGCTAGTAGCTGCTAGGTGAAGATTATATTGGAGTGAAGGATAATTAAATCCAGTCTTAAGAGCCCAAATTTCAGCTACATCCCATTAAACACATTAAATAAAAGGATTATTTCAACATGAAGACCTTTGGATTTTAAATTGTTGCAGCTGGATGAAGAATTAAAAGATTTTAATGGCAGGAAACAGAGATGTGTTAGTCCAGCATCTATATATCTGAGTAATAATGAAAAGGAAAAAAAACATGAAGTCTATACAATGGAAGCAATTAAAAAAATGCCAAAACTATTTAAATAGTTTTTGAAATGAGTCTCTACTGCTTGCCAACCATATTCCTTAAGCTCACACCTCAGAGGGAGCTGCAATTCATCAATAACAAGTATGTAAGTTGTGATATGCTTTGACAAATCTCATCTAAATGTAAAACATTAATGCCATTCTTATTCCGCAATAAACCTTTGTCCTAGAGTTGATAACAAGTCTGCTTAACAACATTTAAAGGAAATAAAATGTCTGTATTGCACAGAGACCAGAAGTTGTTTTCTACAGCCGAAGAAAGAAAATTTTTAAAAAATTCTTCATGCTGTTATAGGTATACACATGCACTTACAAACACTCAAGTAAAAAAGGCATGACTTAAAGTGAAGTTAATATGACTTAAAGTTAAGACATAGAACCTGAAATGCAAAATGTGTGCAGCTAAGGAGAAACAATGTGCTACCAGCACTGGTATGTATATATATAAAAATAAATGCTGTTGCATGAATTATGTATTACTAGTGGATTGTGAATAACACTGGTATAATAGTTCCAGGATATATTTAGAGAAGAAAGCGAAGTTAGCCATTAACAGATTGCTTTTTATAATTACATATTCTTTACAAGCATGGGTGTAGACTTTATGAATGTTAATTAATCCATAAAGCAGTACTTTTCAGTCTGCCATCTATTTCCACAAACATTTCTATCACATGAATAAGATAATAGAGGGAAACGGCATTAAAAGGTATACACACAAATATATTAATTAATGGAACATAATCTACTTGCTCAATGGCTGTAGATATAATCCTTTCCATTTCTGTAGCACCTCCATCTTGAAGTGCTTTATGTACCAATTCTGGAATCACTTCAGAATTTAGACCTCGACTTGAAGCATTAGGATGATAGTGCTACATATTTCTAGTTTTTATCTTGAAGAGAGATAGAGTAATTGTCACCTCGAAGTAACAAGCTAGGACAGCTGACATGGATTATGTTGTTCAGTTTTGATTCATGAAAATAATTAAAATTGCAGTGGAGTTTTGGTTTAGTCATTCTTGACTAGAATTGGATTAGAAAAAAAATAATAATAACACAGGTGAAACATGGATACTTCTGAGGTGCCCCAGAAAGAAATAAAAAATATGCAGTGGTGTCCAACACACTAACTAGATCAAGAAAACATGTAACTGACATGAGGAAACTGTTTTAAATCTCATTTCTCTCTCGGTTTTAGGCATCTGACTCAGAGGTTCTCAAAGGTGCCACATTCTTCACAAGACTCACAACACAAAACTCTATCCTGGCCTTTGGCACTTTAATTTCTATTTCACAGCTATTTGCCTAGAGGAAACAGTGCTCAGTCCAGAAATGTATGATTCAGATTAACTATTCTCTCAGGATGCAAGATGCCCCTATTTAAAATTCATATCCATGCACTCTTCCCACTTTGTACTTAACTTTTCTGCAACTAGCCCACAAGCAGCGTTGAGCAGTAGGTATCTGCAGCCTGCCTTCTTAATAGCACCTCTTAAAATAAGTGCAAATATCGACTAGAACTAGTCTAAAATATAGGCAGAGGAAACAGTAATGGCTGTGTACTTTGGGTTAGGATGCTTCTCTAACAGTGAAAATTATTAACAGTCATTGGATAAAATACAAACGCATTGCCAATTATTAGCATAATTCTTCTGATGCTGTCCTGATTTTATTTTTTTCCAGCAAAATATTACAGTAATTTCACTGTTATAAGCTGCACCTGAATATAAGCCACACTACTGGGGTAGGCTGGATTCTTCAATGAAAAAGGTGCGGCTTATAATCGTGAAATTACTGTATTTTATTTTCTGATATGAAATGCCTTAGTTTTTTTTTTTTAAATTCAGCTCATTTGGTCTTTCAATCCCCCACTAGAAGGGAAGCAGAGAGTATTCTGTGGCATATCTCACAGAGTAGATGTTTAGTTGTCCAAAGCTCCTTGTGAGGACAAAAAGTTATTTTCATCAGTTGATTCATCAAACAAATAAGGAACAATCTATGAAATTCAGCTTCAGCTGAACCTATGACTCTATCGTGGGAGATTTGGAGAGCAATCTGCACCTTCAGTTCCTGGTGTTTTTTGAGAACTCCTATCCCACTTGTCAGTTCAGAAAAAATATGTTCACATGTAGAATATGTCCATCACAAATTAAACCATATTGTAAGAAAGTACATAGTACACCAAAATCTCATCTGTCATTTTCTGCTGCTCTAGAGAAGCTACAGCAGCAAGTTTTGTATTTCCTGCAGTACCTGGAAGCTTAGCAGTTATAAAAAGGTCAGTAGCAAACTCCTGAAAGGATTTTGTTTACTGCTGCCTGGATACCCTATGGGGATTTTATTTTGATAGATCTGTAAGTAAATAAAATAGTCTATTTGCATACTGTTACAAAAGTGTAAACCTTTTATAGTGTTTAATAAAGATTTACACAATACCATAAACTTGATATATACCCTGTGCTTGTATAATTGAGACATGCTACACAAACTGCACTCATGGTATCAATTTCTTTCATTATTTATGATTTTGAGTAACACCATTAGTAATGAACATATGTTGTTGTAAAACATTTGGTAATATTCTCCCCTCCCTCACACTTCTAGAGCTAAATCTCATGGAAATTCACTTATTCTATCACTCATGACATTTGTTGAGACAAACACAGGGAGAGGGGTATAATCACCTGAGAAACCTGTAACCTGAGGAAATGCCCTGGACTTTTTATCACCTTTGTTAGGGTTTAACTATTTATCATGGCAGCAGCATTGATTTCTGAAGAAGCAATTACAGTAACAAAATTATATTACAGCACGAGCTTCCAATTGTAGCTGCAAATTAGCCATGTAAGTAGAAATATCAAAACTGGAAGTGTAGTCTGTTGTTCACTTGATGTTCGATTACAGTAATTTCATGATTATAAGCCACACCTGAATAGAAGCCACACTTCTGGGTAGCCAGGAAGACCATGGGATTTGTCCATAGATAAGCCGTACCTGAATATAAGCCGCACTACTGGGGCAGGCTGGATTCTTCAATGAAAATGGTGCTGCTTATATTCGTGAAATTACTGTAATTTAGGATGTATATCTCAATCCAGAAAAATTGCATCACAAAGCAGAAATTTCAAAACCAGATGATTATATGCCCATACGTAGATTTATTATTCGTATCAATGATAAACATAGTTCTCCTCTGGGAGAAGAGAGGAAAAAGTCACTGTAAATACAGATAAAATCAGAAGAGAAAGTGGTCCCAAAAATCAAAACAAAACAACAAAAAAATCAGAACAAGATAAAAATACTTTGGTAACCTGGCAGTGACCAGGAAAAAAAAGAGGGAAAAAAAAAAGCCCAAGCAACATTCAACAAACAAGAACTATTTGACATTAATGGTAAGACCACTACCTCCAACTATGAAGTTGGCCCTTACCAGTCTATATTGATAGTGTAAGTGGGGTTAAAGTATGAGTGCTGCATGGATGTAGACTTACAAGAAAGCTTGATGTATAGGTTTAACGCAAAGGTGGCAGAGATTAAAAAATTTGAGCAGTCTTTCAGCTGGTCATAATGTTTTTAGTCTTTGTGAACAGAGGGTCTCTTGATTTCCTTGTGCTTGGTCTTCAAATCTCTGATATGCTGGTAATGACATATCTCTTATGACTTGCTGAAGGACACTGAATTTATGGGGAGTACTCAGAGTGATTTGTGCTATAAAGATGCCAAATAAACCAAGACTATGATTCAGACTCAAAATTACAGATTTAACTTTCCAAAATAATACTAGATTTCTGTTGTTAAATATTTTTTTCACAAATACCTGCTATTTTTACAGAATTGAAGAAAATCTGTACTCCTACCTTCTGCTGATATATTTCTGTTATGTCTCGAAAAGTGCTTCATGCACCTAAGTGCAGCTGTGTGCGCTGTAAAATGAGTTAAAATGAGCTGCTGGTGTTTGCTGAGATATATATAATGTTTGAGATTGAGTCCGCCTACATTTCTGAGTCAAAAGAAAACCTCATTTGTGTTTTGTTTTTATAAGATCATTCTGAATACATAAGCTATTTGTTTTATGCAAATCCAAAACTGTGGATCTAAGCTACCTAAACCAAGAGTCTCTGATTAGAAACATAAAGAAAACTTAATCTCTTTGTATTTCTAAAGCATTCATTACTCTCATATCAAGGCTGCATCTGGGTGATAAGAGAATTAATTTTATATTTCACAAAGTATATAAAGGCTTTTTTGCAGTCACTTTGAAGTTTTCTGAAATAAATTAAAATAAAATCCCACATTAAAAAAGAAAAAGTGAAGAGGTCAGTTTTGTTCATTTCCAAATTACTACTGTTACCACCTGCTGAACTACTGCTGTTTACAGAGCTACCATAACTACCCTGACTGTGGTTTCAATTACTTTGTATGTTATAAATGTCAAGGGAAAGCAAAAGGAACATGCATTTTTAAACACATGAAACTCTCTCTCTCCTTACTAATGGCATTTTTTAATGCAGCATTTGAGAACATTCACTGATCTTATGAAATTCGCCAAAAGGGCTGTTTATGAGCTTTCGGGTTTCATCTGCCTTCCTACTTTTACAATCCTCTATAAATGCCATGTCCTCTATATGTGTAGAAGTGAGAAGTGACTTGAATTAATTAGCTGTTAATATTTAGGTGGTCATTGACACCTGATGAAGGTAATATAACCATAGTTTATGGGAGTAAAAGTTTGTTAAATGCCTGCTTTTCATGAACTGAAGTGATGAAGTTACTGGTTGGCATCCCACATCTCATTCCTTGTGGAGAACGAAATAGGAAATTTTGAAGGACAAACTGCTTTGAGAATTAGAAGCCAAAAAACCTAAAAGAAATGTAAAGTAGTAGTGGTAGGGAATGATTCATAAATGTTTGTTGGACACCATGCCTTTTTATTATTTTATTTCTTTTTTTCTCTTTATGTTTTATTACAATCTTGCCTTTTCTTCCAGGAGTTTGGTTAGCACCCTTTCTTGCCCTTGCTGGGAATGAACACAGGAGATATGTTGAGATTCCTATGGCTAGTCTGAGACTGACAGTGAACCTAAAGAAAAATAAAACATATAAAATATTGGTTTTATTTTTTGATTCACAACAGGATTGTGATTTTTAAAAAAACTCAGTTATTAACTTGTCATATCATTACTTTAAAAACTCATTAAATTCTATCTCAATTCTGCCTTTATCTAGATTGCTTTAGTCAGACAGGGAACTACCATGAGCAAGGGTAAGGGAGGAATATGTTTGAAACTTAAAATACAGAAATAATTTCTTTTTTAGTGGAAATGGATTTGAAGATGATGTTAAATTTGGAATAATGTAACCTTTATGTTAAGAAGCTATGGTCTTTTTTTTTTTTTTCATTGCAAGGTACAGCTGGCTAGAGTCCTGAAATTGCTGAAAAATCCAAGTTTCAGGTTTAACAAAAAATATGTCCTGCTTATAGTTATTACTTGTTTCAGCCTACTTATTACACAAAACAATGTACTGAAAGATCAAATGAAAAATAAATTATCCAAAATGACTGGTTCAGCATGTTCAGCAAATGCCTGCCTCTTGGGGTTTTTTCCCCTTTATTCCACATTTCCAGAGCAATTGACAGATTAGAAGTATTTTTTCTTTATCTGAGCAAGTCTACAAGCTCTTGAAACAATTCTCCAGATGGCAAACTCTTTCCATGTTCACAACACTTCAGTCAGTAAAATTATGGTTGTCTGCCTGGTACAAAAGGTCATTAAGATGTACCAGTGAATAAGGTGGCAGAAGATCCTCATCTTATAAGGATCTGCACAGTTATAAATGCCAAAAAAATGATGTTTTGATTTGAAAAGACCTCTTAGGGAACTTTTTTTGAAACATCCTCCAAAGAGTAATGTGAGGGGACTTAAAGCAGATGCTCTTCATGCTGACATACAACTTCTTTATAAAGGGATTGGGGAAGGAGAAGCTGTCCTTTAAAAACAAAAATAAAAAAGAGGAAAAAATTATAAATTTTAGTGTCTCAATCTCTCTAGAATGTATTAGCCTAGAAAATTCATCTGAAATCATAGGAAGGCTTACAGTAAAACAGCTGTAAGACTACTACATACCTTTTCCTTCAAGGAATGTTTGCCTCATGATCACTCAAACAGGAAAGATCTGTGTCATTTCCTGTTTTTTTAAGACCATAGCCAAAACAATTTGATGAAATCTGCATGTTTTACAATTATTTCTGAGAAGATAGGGGGAAACCCATTTGTTCCAGTTTTTCTCCCTTTTATCCTCTCATCTTTTACCCCCACAGACCTTGCTAGCTACCCATTGCTTCCCAACACACCAATGCCCAAGCCTAGTTCTGTCCATCTCCACACATTCTTGTCTCCCCCATCCTCATTGTTCTATCTCTTCAAGCCGAAAAGCAGTTTCCTCTCTTAAGCATCTGCTACCAGCAGTAGGTTACTCAGGGTATAGAAGAAACTTCTTGCCCCCTGACGATTCTGACAGAACGAGACAGTGAAGGAGATCCAAGCCTCCTGCCTACTACCTTGGGATGAAGAATACTGAGTCCTGCTGACAAGCTGTCACACAGGAGCTGTGCAGGACTGGAGGGCTCTTGGTGAGGTTGTCTCTCCACAGAATAATCATCTTCAAGACTGACGTTGTCTCACTGAGTGTTTGCTAACTTTACATTTACAGATTTCTTTCACTCATACAGGAGAAAATCCACCAGTGTTACATGTCTATCAAAGGATAATTTGGACACTACTGTCCATGGTAAACCAAAGAGTTTCCCAAGGACCTTAAAAGTATTTTCTCCCATGAAAATATAATTCTACCTGTTCTGCTAGAGACATTTTCAGTCCTAAACTCAACAGTTCAAAACAAAAAGGGATGTTATAATGAAAAATGTAATATCTTGCTATCCTGGCTTTTTATAGCCCAACCTATGATTTTTTTCTAGTTTAAGGGCTGAACCTCTGCTTATGTTTACAAAATCCAATATAGTCGCACAATATTGAACATATCCCTGTGGCCCACTATTTAAAACAAACAACCGAAAAGATGACAGTAAGACTAGACTGCCTGCTTTAAAATATGTAATTTTATGTAAATATATATTTTATTATTGTTTTATATATAAAGTATACATATTTTATAAGCTTTATTTAGCTTCTGAATCATCCCAGCCGAATTTCATGTGACATTTTCAGAAGACCCCAAAGCCTCTCTGAAGCTTCAGCTTCCTTCACGACTTCAGCTGCATTGACAACACTTGGGAAGCAACATTGCCCTGAAATTTCAGCTCTTATTAAACAAGCAAGAACTCAACATGCCTTTCTGAAGACAGAACTTGACCTTTGTTCTCCCAAAGATTTGACTTTCATGTCAAATGAGTTATAGAGCAGAAGCAATTTAAATAAACACACTTACAGAGTATAACAGTAATAATGTACTGACATCTTCACTTATTTGGCTTCCCTGAGTTATTTTCTGTTACTTTGGCTTTATTTTTAAGCACAAGTTTGTAGATTTTGCATGGATATTAGCTAACGAGTTACTCACACAGTTCAATTTTAACTTGCTTTATTTAGTTGAAAAGGTACCATTTGTCAAAGAAAAGCAATATTAAACAACAATGAAATGCTAACTCACTGGAAATGAATGTGTCTCTGGGTGAAGAAGAAGAAATTTATGTGAATAACCCTACACAGAAATCCTCTAATGTCCCTCACAACTGCAGAAACAGCACATCCTTCTTCAAAGATGGCACTTTCTGCTTCTACATAGTCTTCTTTTTTTTTTGCAAATGGAGCACAACTTTAAATCTCTTACAAAGGGTAGAAGCCACAGTAGGTCCTTGGCAACTAACCCTTGTTCCATGCAATGGGAGAAGGAGCTGAACAAGAAAAGCTTAACCTGGGAACAACAGATTTAGACAAAATATCATTGAAATTCTTCTACGGAAATCGGATTAAGATTTTTCTTGAGATAATATTTTCTGCCTAACACAATACAATGAAGGTTTTAACCTAGAGGGAGAATGTCTTCAGCTCCTATCTGCTGCCATTTAGTGCAGGGAAGACACGTGAAGGACAAAGGAGGTCTGAGACTGAGGGAGGAATGTAGAGAGCAGTAATCCTGGTAAATCAGGGAATCAAGGATCTGACAATGAAGTCCAGGCACAAAAATACTAAGTGACAGTTGACTTTGGTTTGTCTGTCCCTGGTGCAACTCCCCTGCTCTGGCACAAGGCCTTCTTGCACTTCACAAAGTCTCATCCATAATAAGATTTCCCTCTTCCATACAAGGATGTTCAGAGCTCCTTGGACTCATCATATGTATTCATTAAGTCTTACTGAGCCTTTGATGAACTAAATATTATTCTTTTTTGCCAGGCACATAAATCAGACTATAGGGCACTGGGGTTTCCAAACAAGTCACTGCCAAATATTGCACACAATTTCAGATGCATTCATCCAATGCATCAACCATCAGGTAGCAATTGTTCAATAGCTTCCCTAACTTTAGTATATGGGAATAGAAATATTCTATTGTGCTGAGTAATCTGTATCAATTCACTTTCCTTTGACTTCAAAATGCTACAGCAGAAGTGCCTTTAAAAAGGAAAACTTAACACAAGCATGCCCAACAGGTTTTGGTCTTACAACAGTTTTTTACTTGATATCACAGACAATGATACACATATTAAAAGGAGATTTAAAAATGACTGCTATAGTGTTTTCATTGTGGACAACATATCAGCCGTGTTAAAAAGATTTTTTTAATCCCCAGAGGGCCTTTAAGGAAAGAAAAAATATTGTATTTGGAAACACTACTTTTTCACTTGGAATTCCCTTACAGATTATTCTTTCAATAAACTCCCATGTTCCCGTTTAGTGTTCAAAGTTAAAATATTCAATGAAATATTGGAAAACCTGATTTTTTTAAAATTCCTTTATTTAAGTTTAACTCCCATTTTTCTTCATTTGTCTTATTCTTTTTGATCCCACTTTCTAGTTATGAGTAATTTGGGCTTGTCTACAAAAGGGAGGAATGAGGAGAAAAGGTTTTGGATTAGCACTGTTTGTTAAATTCATGATCAAGAGAATTTACCTTGATTTTTTTTTCTCTATACAAAGAAAAACACTTGTAAAAAATACTCTAAATAGGAAATCTTTACCCTATTCAAATACAAGTTGGATGAAACAAAAGTTTGAGAGGCGTATAGTAACAAGTAGTAAATCTGCATACTCAATAAAAATGAAAAAGAAACAAAAAAACCCATTGCTTATATTCAAGCAGGAAGATACCATTAAATGTATTAAAATTTGTTATGAAGTAGAGTAGTAGACTAGAGAGTTGTTTGCTTTAAAGTCAATTTTATTTCATAATTCATTTAGAAGAGTTTCTAGATTATCAGAAAGCCACTATGGAAAACAAAAGAATGTCAGTGTTGTAAAAGGTAAAAGAATAACATTATGTCAAATCAAAAAGTTGTAAAATCAAAAGTTAAGCATAGAAATAGCTTAAAGCTTTTCTCACACACTCTGATTAAAAACCCTCATGTAATGCAGCAGTAGGAAATTGCATTTCCTGTAAACTTCTTTATAGATTTTATCTCTGTTTTAAATTTTTCCTTCTAATGGTTATTTGATCACAATTCTAAAGTTCATTCAGCTTAGATACTACGTCAAAATCATTTTATTAATACTTCATATATTCATCAGTAATTTAGTTCCAAAGACTTTAGGCAGATGCTCAAAGATAACAGAGAAACTGAACAGGAGCCAGTAATGTGCCGCTGTCACAGAAGTCTGCAGCTTTCACATTAGGAGGCTGATTTAGAAGTGCTGCCAACAGGTTGAGGGAGGTGATCCTTTTCCTGCCTCAGCACTGGGGATATCACACTTGCAGTACCAGGTTCAGTTCCAGGAACCCCAGAACGGGACAGGAACGTATTCAAGAGAGTCCAGCACAGTGACATGAAGATGGTTCAGTACCGAGATCATGACAAATAGGACACTTCTTCTCGAAGAAGGACAGGCTCAGGAGGATCTCTTAATTCCATATAAATGCCTGAAAAGACACTGCAAAAAATAAGCTAGGTTCTTTCAATTAATGCCTAGTGACAGTACGAGAGACAGAAAGACAGAGGATGTTCAATCTGAACATCAGGAAACAGCCTTTTAACTGTAAGGATGGTCAAACACTGAAATGTTTTCCCCATAGAGGTAATTAAATTATTTAAAAGCCATCCAAATATGCTCCTGGGCAGCCTAAGTGCCTGCTTGAGCACAAGGGTTAGAAAAGATGACCTTTAGTCCTGCGTTTCTATCTCTTTCAGTTTGTGACTGTGTGTTTATAATACTTATACCGTGTAAAAGGATCTTGAATCGTTGTAATTGCATGATGACTACTGAATATAATTCAAAAGAAAAAGCTTATAATTTGATTTGATATATTTGATTCCTGTGAAAGTTAAATTTAGAATCTGGCTTTTAAAGCAAAGAGAAAGCAAAGAGTTTTTAATATTAAACTTAATATGATCCTAAGGCTCTATTTAGTTTCTGAAGATATTATCTTCAAGTCTAAGTGGAATGAAGATGTCCATATATAATTAAAGTGTTTCCAGTGACCTTCTAAGTCTTTTGCTTTTGCAGACCATTGAGACCTTTAATAGGATTTCGTGACTCCCGTTAAATCATAGTCATAAAAGAAAGCAGTTCAGTGTTAGGCAATGATCAGTATTCAAAACAGTCATAATTTTGGTACTGTTAGTAAATTTTACTCTGTACTGACAAGATCATTTGGAAAAAGACCCATTTTGTGACAGGAATTTATGAAATTAGTTAAGAAGACATGATTACTTGTGTTCTGGTTAGGAGGACAGGTGTCTGCTAAGAATGGCAGGAGCCTCTCTTTGAAATGGAAGAGGTAAACCTCTTCCGTTCAGATTTTGAAATTAAAGTGCTCTCAGGAAAAGATATGGGAATTAGGAATAACAGTTCTTTACCAGGAAAATTAAAATAGAAATACAGTACTGCAAAGAACAAAGCCAAAACAGTGACAGAGTCAGAATACAACCTGACACCCTGTCAGGCAGGGTGCTGGTAGCAGTTCAACTCAATGGTGGCTGCAGTTGCCCTGGAGTGACAGATGTGGTTCAGTTGAAGCATAAGTAAAATGATAAATAATTTCTCTAATGTCTTTTGTAGTTCTAGATATAACTACCTTTTTTATTTCAATAATCTTTTTTTACTCCTGTTACCAAGATCAAACAATTTTTGGTGCACCACAGGGAGGATTTTAATGAAGGTGAAGCTTTCACTTCTACTACATAGTGTTTTTCTTTAATTCTTGAAGCTCTAGGACTTAATGTTATTTTTTGATTCCTGATTTCTTCGGTTTCTAAACATACTTCATTAACAGCCTCTTAATTTCAGTGTTTATAGTGGAAAACAGAATTTTGTCGCTGGAATGTGAACACTCCTCAGTGTAGAACTCAAATCAGTATCTCTAACTATGTATCTGCAGCTATTTGGAGAACTCATGTCAAGTACTTCTGTTTCTTTAACTTAATGTACTTAAATGTAGTGAACTACTTTTCTTGTCTTAGGGATGAACACAAATGGCAAGTATGCTTAGGTCTTCAAAATGGCTTTGACCTGAGAGATTTGCTAAACTGACTTGATACATCAGTGTGGTAATAGACCAGAATTTGTTTAAAAAGCTACTTTGGTCCCCTGGGAATATTTTCTGTGCAAGAACCGAGTGTTTAGGTAGTCCAGTTCCTGATAGCTTAGTCAGACTTTGTGACAAACTCCACCAATGTGGAGCTTATGAATTAAAGCAAATATCTATTGTTTTGTAACATTTTATACATCATCTTTAGTCATATCAGAATGACAGTGCACCTCTTATCACAGCACAACACATCCAAATAAACACCATCAGAGGTAACTCATCAATGCCTTTATTAGTGATGGAAACACATATGACTAGTTCTGATGAGGAATTAGGATTTTTGTCCCAATTTACATGTACTGAATATGTGCTAACAGGCCAGGCAATCCAAAATATGTAGTAGGCCACCATTTTCAGGAAATAGTAGAATTTTGGAAAACTTTTCTAGAAATTTAGCGAAAGTTTTAAGTCTCAGTTCTTTGTAGCAACATGAATTTTTATCTTTCCTCTTTCAAAATGTGACTATTTAATTATAAACTGCTGTGGGTAAATTCAGGGACATGGCAGTTTGTTTTGTGAAGAGTTCAATAAATGGTAAAATAGTAAAAAGGAATAATTTTTCTTTTTAGAAACAGGCTAGCTAATTCTAAACATCAGCAATATTGTATCCCTGCACAGGCTTGTGAAGATGGCATGAAATCTAGGACAAGTATGTAAAGACAAGTTATGTTCACTTCTCTCCTTGCTTTTCTTTAGCATATTCATCATTTGGGACATGCAAATGAATGGATGCTTGGATTGAGAGCTCCTCCTAGACAATTAGGAGTTGAAGTTCCAAATAGTATCCAGAAAGTAATTTCTCTGAGAATAGCATTAAGGTCTTAGGTGTGATCTATGAGATTAATACTACAGGCTGCTAATGACTCCAAGCATGCTACAAAATAAAACAAGTCTTATTTGAGCACAAAATATTCTCTTCTATAATATTTACTAAAAACTTTCAAGATCAGATTGCTAATGTATAATTCCTAAGCATGATCCTCTGACACACAGAAACTGCAATGCCAGATTGAAAAAAGAAAATAAACTCTGCCTGGAATTGTCTTGGTTGATTATTTCTTTCTCTTCCCCTATTCCCTAGCAGGTCAATGATAATCAGGTAGTCATAACTATAGTGCATTTTTCAAACCAATACAACAAATAATTAAATTTATTGATTTCTATTTACTCATTTACTAACTCTTTTGGTCTCTATAGAAATGATAGAAAGACCTTGAATCTTTTTTTTCTTTTCTCACTGCCTTTGGGAAAATCTAGGGAAAAATTAATCAGCAGTAGCTGTCGGATTTTCAGTTTTGCCACTCTCTATATGATTTTTTTTTGCTATTGCTGATTGTTTGGCATTTAGAAATAGATTAACTTGGCAAAGAATGACATTAGTTGTCAGACTGTAAGGATAACAAAAGAAAAGCAATTCATGAGTGACTATATTTTTTTGTGGAAGCAAGTCTGAATGTACATATTTTCTACTTTTTAATATTCCTCTAACTTTTCATGATTAATATATGGAAAAGAACCCTTGAGTTTCTTTTGCTTTACTTTGATTTTTAGGGCCTTTCAAGAAAAAAAAAATTCTTAAATTTATATGCTTTTGAGATGGTTCTGGGACAGAGATAGAACACCAGAGTGAAAAGATTTTTAAGAAATATAGAGGTAT
Organism: Sialia sialis; assembly: GCA_009812075.1. NCBI lineage: Eukaryota > Metazoa > Chordata > Aves > Passeriformes > Turdidae > Sialia > Sialia sialis. The sequence continues at coordinate 3,104,320 of VRYO01001269.1, read as the reverse complement.
AGTCCTGACCATTTTTTTCATTCAGCAGCATCTGAAGCTAGTGGTGTAGTTTTCACCTCTGTAAACTGCCTTGAGTTACTTTTTCCTTCAGCAGTTTCTGGGACTTGTTGTAGGGGACTCCATACAGTGCCCTTCAATTTCCAATGCTTTCCTAGAGTACATCAGGACTCATCAATAAACAAGGCATATTTCTTCTCTCTTTCTGGTAGTTTATTATTAGCAAGGGCTCTTCAGCATGTTTCCCCTCCTCCTCAAATTGTGTCCTTTGGCCAGTCCACGATCACTTTCAAGACTCCTGGACAATGTGTTTGCGGGAGGGATGTCCCCTCTTGAGAAGTCTGCGGCTGTTCAGAATTGTTCACATAACGTGACTCAACTTTTAAAGGTAATAATAACCTGATTTTATCTTCCTTTAAATAAAAGACCTATTGTGGAGGAGAGTTTGAGTTTTATCTGAAGGGGTTTTTTAATATTGATTGTGGATGCTGATTCTCATTCCTTCTGAAGAAAAATCTCTATATTCTAGATCTAGATCTCGCAATTAGATCTCAAAGTGCTGAACAAAGGTTGATTCTGCTTTCAAATGGACCTGACTTTGTCCCTTATTTTCAAGGAGTGCAAGATATTTCTGCTTTTAGGTTTTTGCTAATCATTCCAGAGCTGATTTATGTAAATAACTTATATCTCTCCTTCCCTGGCTTTCCTGGCTGCCTCTGTTTTGCTGCTGGTTTTAATTCAGGATGCAAGCTCTTCAGTTCAGCCCCTGCTTTCTTCAGGGCCAGTAGAGCTCCCAGTGAAGTAATTCGTTGATAAATGGGAGTAAAGTTCTAATTTGGGACCTTGGATTCTTTAAATTGCTAATATATACTCCTAGATCCAACATCCTGAAATACTGGGTTTCTGAGCAGGAATGCTTTTTATTTCTTGCACTTGATGGGATTGAAATTTGTTCCTTGCATTTGCTGGGCCTTCGAAAAGGTTTAGGATAAACTCCTAAAAGTGGGCACTGTGTAATTGTCGTCCAAATCAGCTCCTCTGAGCTCAGATGAGATTTGTGTTTTTCCCAAGCTCAGCTAAGCTTGTTCAATAACTGCAGCCACAAGCTGCTACCCCAGCGGGCTCTTGGGAATGCAGAGATTGCTCGCATCTTCTGGTGAGACAGCAAAGGCCAAAAGTGACAGTACAGCATCTCCATCCCCTGAGGAAATTAAAATCTAGATCCCTGACACCCAGTATAACTCCTCTGCTTATTCAAAATGTCTGTGAAAGTCAACACACTTATGCCCATCATGAAATTCATCCTACATTTTCCCCAAATGTGATTATTTACCAAAGCAGGTTGTCCTCACTTTGGATCTTTTGAGCCTCTATACCTTAAGTCCTGAAGTATGTGGAGTTTATTTTACTGAAAAGAATACTTATGGAGTATAGTGGAAGTATTTGGCTTCTCACTGCTGGATCTGGTTCCACCAGTTCATTCATGAGGTGGTTAAGGGCTGTTTACAGCTCTTAGACACTCTTTAGGGATGAACACATCTGCTGAAAAAATAAACAGCCATGGTATTCATGGGTAATTTGTAGCAATTTTTAAGTTAGGAGAAACCTGTGATCTCATACTACAGGCTGAAAACCTGTCCATTCATTACTACATGGTCATGAAATTTGGTTGGGACACTGACACACTCTGAGGAAACTGAGATCCTCAGCATCCAGATACCCCTGAGCTGGGAAAGGCTCCATTAGGTGTCCTAAGGAATTATGAAACTTTTCCTTCTCTCATCTTCTACTAGCACAGGCACAAACAGAGTCAGAAAAAACTTTTTTTTTCAGTACACTCCACTTATTCCTTAATTTTAATTCAAAAAATTAATCCCACCAGTGTTGGAATATATAATTTAACAGAAAGAAGAAACTGAGGCTTTATTTTTAGCAAGATGTTTCTAAATTCTAAATCATATA
>VRYO01001269.1:3078164-3095273 GCA_009812075.1 Sialia sialis | reverse complement strand
TACCTTTCCTGTTGGATAATATTTTCACTGAGACTCCCATGATGAGTAGATCATGAGAAAGAGCATAGAATTTAGTGGGAATCAATTCCATGTAAATTTTCACAAATACTTGATTCAGTCTACGTAGTAGTTCTAATTTTCTCTTGTTATCCTTTGACATTGGGTTAAATATGTGTTATAAACGCTGGCTCTGGAAAAAGGAGTCGTGCTGTTTTCCTGTGCTTCGTAATAGACTGTAGGGCCTGATATTTCAGGACTCACATCTGGTTGCTGGATTATAGAATGATATGCAAGTATTGCTTTTATGGAGACAGAGGTAACCTCTTAAATCTTCTATGTGCTTGGTAACCTGACTTTTAATATTATTTTTTAACCATTCTATTAATTATTTTAATCTTAATATTATTAATATTTATTTTCACAATGTTGAGTCATAGAAATTATATTTTATAATATTTTATATATGAATTATGCTTATATTTCAAGAGCAATTTTTTTGAGAACATGACAACAGACATTTGAAATATTGCTGATTTTCCAGCATGAACTTCTTATGTTTGCTTGATGAGACTAGGCTTTTATAAATGCCTGCGAATATACATAAATAAATATGTTTTTAGTAAAATATATACTGCCTTTGAGAAAAATGCTGCAACATTGTAATGAAAGCTGCATTTGAAATGCTCAGAGTACTTGCACAAGGTGCTATGTTCAGCTATCAGTGTGTCATAAATACAAACACAAGTGGTCCTATCAAGGCACACATGCATGCACTTTGTCTTCTGAAAAAATACCAATGTAAAATCAATTTCAGAAAGAGTGTAGACTATTTGGTAATTTCTCATAATCTGGAAAAAATGGCACTTTCATAATGTGCCTCAACTAGACAAAAAAGTTCACTATTTTTAGTCTGAGAATTAAGAAGGTTTATTTTCTGTACTAATTCAAGGCCAAAAGATATTTCCAGAGTACAAAATTAAGCTCTTTATGATAAAAAAGGTGTTTATGCTCTGCATGTCCATACATTAGAGATACGTCTCTAAAGCTCATCATTTTTATTGCCTCAGAAAAATTTAAATTTGGTCATAGATTTTTGAAGAATAAATGTTTATCTTCACAACAGGCTTCTGCTCCAAAGAGGGAAGGACAGATATGTGGCAAGGCATTAATACCTTGGCTTGAGAAATCAGGGGCAATGGGCATTGGCATGAACAAGAATTCTTCCATTTCAAGCATGGAGTTGTATTCTAACCATTGAAAAACACGTGTGCTTAATGGCTTAATTACATTTTATATCCCTGTCAGGCTATTCTTTGCATACTTGACTCTTCAGCATTTAAATGAGTAAATGACTAGGAAGTTATGTTGTTCTTCATTCCAGTTGTTTTTTTTATTTAAAGTAGGACAAGGAAAAAAATTTCCTCCTTAGACCTGAAAAATGCCCAAGATAAATGGCTATCTTGCATTACAAAATTTCTGAAAAGTACACACATGAGACCTTACTGTATAAGAAAGAATAAATGCATGGGAAGAAGGAGGAGCGAACATTAACCTACAATGGATATTCTTATCAGAGTTTCTTCTCATGGTCTTCAAGTGTGTTGGAAGGGAGTAGAAGAATGCCTGTGCTCTGACAGTGTTGATTAGGATCAAGTACTGGCATGTAGAAGAAGGTGCTGTTCTTGCCAATGCATGTGAATTTTGAGTTCTGGCACATAGAACGAATAAAAGAAGACTCTTCTAAGAAGCTTTCATGCAGATGGAGTATCTCTCTGATGTCACTCAGTCACACTGCCTTTTCTTTTTCCTAGTGCAGGTCAACAAGTGCAAGGACCTTCCTTTGCAATATAATACATTTGTTCCATGGTTAATTTGTTGTGATCCTAGCAATAAGAGCTTTTCTTTCCTCTGGGATATACAGGAATTGATTATCTGGAATTTCTCTAAGAAAGCAAGTTCCCTCAGTAGACAGAAACACATGTTCTTTGTCAGCTCATAGGCCACAAGAGTTTGATGTAAGTGGAAAAGCTACAGATCTGTAAATCTCTGGGGTCTGTGCGGTTTGTCTGAAATTGAGCCAATATGTTTGAAAATATCGAATTCCCTACTATCCCTAATAAAGGTTTGAACAACAGTGGAGCAAAACATTTGTTGCCACTTTATATGTGGAAGCAGTTTCGCAGCAGTCTAAGTGCCCCAGTACCTCAGCATGCCTTAACATGGTGAAGGAGTTGCCATGGAAGGAGTTTACAGCACTGTAACCCTCCCAGGTTGGCCATTGAGGCAGTGTTTTCCACTTTGACTGTAACTGGTCTTTACTGGTCATATGCTATTTTTCTCAAATGGCAGCTTTCATGGGCTTAAACCTGCAAACCTCGACAGGGTTATAGAGTTCTCATGGGCACCACTTGCACAAGACTCAGCCTTCTTTCCCCTTCTTTCCTCTTCTCCTTTAGCATAACAGAGAGCAACATGCATGGCAGGAGTTAGTAAAGATAAAACATGACATTTTGTGTATGTACATTAATATGTACCCACATATTTCTGCATGAACTGGCCAGCATGGGTGAAATCATGAGACTGAAAATTATTAGAATTATTTTGGAATGAAAAATCCTTTTATCCATGATATGACCCTCTTATGATTTGCTTATAACTATGAGCTCAAACAGAATGCTCTAGGCCTTCTAGATATATTGTCCTAAGCCACTATTTCATACAGGTGAAATCCATGTCAGACATTACAGACTGAAGTAAAAGAAAAGCTGTATATAATTGTAATGATAAACTCTTCTCTGCTCCCATTTTTTTAGAGTTGAGTATACTCAGGGAGTCTTCTATGAGTAATTTCTTTCTTCGTTACAGAAATTCAAGGGAAGAATATTGTCTTGGGCCCTGGCAAAGACACCAGGTAGAGTAGGTAAAGGGGAGGACTGGTAGCTGAGCTGGTGATCCAGTGACTAATTTCTTAGTCTCCTAGTGGCTAGTACAAAACTGGGAGTACAGTAATTTCACGATTATAAGCCGCACCTGATTATAAGCCGCACCTCCCGGTAGCCAGGCAGACCACGGGATTTGTCCATATATAAGCCGCACCCGAATATAAGCAGCACTTTTTTATTTTGTTTTTTTTTTTAATTTTTTAAAAGCGAGGATCCATGTGTAACAAAGTAACAAATTAGTAACAGAATCGCTGCCAGCTGGGTTTGGTGTCAGGTGCTCAAGTTGCAAACAGTTTTCATAGACCAGGGAAGCCTTTAAAGGCAGCCCCAGGCACCCTCCCGGCTGGCTGTCACTTCCGGGTTGGCATTTCACTGGGATTTGTCCATAGATAAGCCGCACCTGAATATAAGCCGCACTACTGGGGTAGGCTGGATTCTTCAATGAAAAAGGTGCGGCTTATAATAGTGAAATTACTGTATTTGAACACTTATGACAAGGCTTTTTAAGGAAACCTGCGCTGTCTTTCCAATTAAAGTGTAAAGGTGCTAGTACTTTGGATTAGTGAATAAAAAGAGACTATTTTTTGCTAGTAGGCATTTTCTGACATATTGCAGAATGAGTAATAAAACATCCTTCACTTTGATTATGAGGAAATTGAGATGTGGGAACTGATCTGAAACATTATGATGAGTTAGCTGCTTTTCCAGCTATTTTTGCAGGCTTTAGACTGAAACTCATGTGTTGATACATGTCTGTAATGCATGTTTGCTAAAAGGTACCAGTTTGAAAACATATTTCACTGGGGTCAGAAAAGGTTACCCTTGGGCATATCAGATTGCTGTTTAAGCAAAAACATACTGAAATAATGGGACATAGACACTGCAATTTTTCTTTTTTTTTTTTTTTTTTTTTTTAATAATGGTGTTTTCTGTAGCACCTAATGCAAGGTGACTGTCATTATTTTAAATTTAGAAAGCATAGTTGATGGAGTTTATGCATGGAGTTTTGAAAGACAAGGAAGCTGCAGAAGAAATATGCTGTGCTAGGTAATTTCCAAAACCAGAAATCCCAAATAACAAACTATAATTTCACTGAAGCACTTAGAATAGGCAACATGGTCCATTTACTCTCATATTTTCTGACCACAGCTGAGTAAAGATGCTTTAGAGGATTCTGAATGAATCTTTTGCTGACAGTTAAAGCATAATTTGCTGCCTTTTTTTTTTTTAACCTATAAAGTGCTGGTTATTATATGCTGTTTAAATGTGTCCTCTTTTTTATTTCTTTTAGCGCCTTCTTGGCTTCATTATATTTTAAAAATAAGTTTCACTCTTCATCTATCCAACCAATTGTGTGCTTATCCTTGTTTTATGCTTTCTATGGAATTTTGTTTTCCTGGTTCTTGCATTGAGAGATAACTCTTGTATAGCATTTTTCACATCATTGTTCTTGTCTCTCATGGTGCTCTCTCATCTTCCACCATTCATTTATCACACAATTACTGTTGTTTGGAAACACAGCACTTACTGTTACCAGAGAATTTAAATAACAGTATGTATGAAAAGGGAGACATTCACATCACTATACTCTTCAGTTTTGAATTCCAAAATTACATTGCATATGTAACCCATCACCATATGCAACGGCAATAGAACAACAAAAATAAGAACCTAGTGACTCACAGCTGTGGCATAAATTTAAAGGTACAAGGAATCTTGCTGGAAAGACAGCAGGACAGTATGAGGATAGAATAATTCCTATGCCCATTTTCTTCCTAGGTGGTTTAACTCCAGCCAGCAACCAAGCCCCACAGCTGCTCACTCACTATCCCCTGGGTGGCATCGGGGAAAGAATCAGAAGATAAAAGTGGGAAAAATCATGGGTTGAGATAAAGACAGCTTAATAACCAAAGCAAAAGCTGGGCACACAACCAAAACAAAACAAAGGAATAAGTTAAATACTTCCCATGGGCAGGCAGATGTTTAACCATCCCCAAGAAAGCAGGACTCTATCACCTAAAACGGTGTGGAATAGCTCTTCAGTCAGTTGGGGTCAGTTGTCTTGACTCTGCTCTCTCCCAAGACATTGTGCACCTATGAACTGGTAGAGGGGTGTGCAGAAAAGCTTTAACTCTAAAACTACTGTTCAGTAACAGCTAAAACATTCAAGAATTTTTAACTGTTTCCTGCGCAAATACAAAATACAGAATCATATTAGCTACCATGAAGAAAATGAACTCTAATCAACACATTAGGGAGCATTTTTAAAGAAGAGAATAAATATATTTGCATAAAACTAGTTTTGAATTACTTTATTGCACTCTCTGTCAATTAAAAGGAAAATATGACCCAGCTCAAGTACATTACCATCCAATGCCACATTTACTGGTATCTCACTTTATCTTGGATTGACTCTGTGTACCATTCTGTTATCATACAGTTTCAGTTGTAGATTAGTATATCTTTTTTCAGTAGCTTTACTTCCCCCTTTCTTTATTCAACAAAAGTTCACAAGTTTGTTTTCTGACAAGGTGATGGCAGTTTTTGATGACATGACTTACTATGGAATTTCCAATGTCTTAATGGAATGACCAGGAAATTAGGACATGACTTTTCTGGATTATGGTGGAACCAATATTTTCATTCTTTACTAGACTGAGACTTCATTCCTGCTACAGAACTATTTTGACCGAATTAGACTGGAGGTCAAAAACCATATCCCATTTTTTGAGTAAGACTCTCCAGATTTTGGCTCTTGCAGGTGTTTTTATGCTATACTTAGTGTCATTGCTTACTACAGGTGGAAATGCACCCATTGCTCAAATTGTGATCATGGAACAGCAGAACTCTTGTCTTCTGAATGTACATCCACACATACACAAATATATTATTTATTTACTTATTTCTTTATTTTTCTCTATTGTTTGTTTGTTTATATATTTAAAGAAGGCAGAGTAATTTTTATGTGTGTGTTCAACAAACAGTCCCCTGAAGCAACTACAGTATTTTCTCAATTATAAGCCGCACCTGATTATAAGCCGCACATCCGGATAGCAGGGAAGACCATGGGATCTGTCCATAAATAAGCTGCACTGGATGAAAAGCCACACTTCTGAGGTCAGGTCGAAAACTCAGTCAAAAGGCTGCAGCTTATAAACGTGAAATTACTGTAACTTTTAATAACACAAACCATTAACATTATGTGATGTATTCTGAGGAATTCTCATTATAATTGTTAGTAATTTTAACACATTTGTCTGGCACATATTCTTGGTTCTTGACATTTTTTAATACCTAACCTAGCCACTGCTCTCAAATGCTATCTGTGTCAGTGATAGTTTCTAACTCAGCAACAGTTCTAAGATGTAGCATACAATGAGTTTTGCTTTTTAAAAGTGCATCGCTCCTAGTGATTATTTATAAGCAAATACATTTTAAAAACAATAAATTAAGGTTAGATACTGCAAAGTGACCCCTCACAGAGTAATTCTAGTAATTCTATTTTGATAACTTTCTAGATGATGTTGTAAGTACCTTTTGACCATCTCTGAAAAGCTCTGTCCCCACTACTTGAATTTAAAACTATAGCTAAAAAAGTTTAAGCTTTTAGTCTATTAAATTTTAATAAATGTATTTAAGTTTTATTTGTTTTTTTTAGGAGAATTACTTTCACATTAGGAGTATTCACAGATACAATATGTTTTGTACGTGAATATTTACTTGCATTCCTGTCAGATCTTTATTTCCAAAGAACCTGTTACTTGCAAGACAGAAAACTTTCTCTGTTGCAAAAAACTTTTTATGCACTTGCCATATCTGACACACAGCTCAAGCTGTCAAGCCAAAGCATTAGCACTGATTTTATCATTATATAAGGAAAGGTTGAAGTAACTGAAATTCAAGGTAAGCTCCCTTTATCCATTCAGAGCACTACCAGCTTTACTTTTCCAATCGCTTTTTAGGTGGGACTGTGTTTGAGCTCCCTTTCTTTATTCTGTTAAGACTCTTTCCTCCACATAAGCTTACCGATGGCTGCATTGAACTGTGACAGGGCTGGATAAGAACTGCAAGGCAAAGTTATCAGTTAGCAGAGTATGAAAAATCATAAGTAAATCATCACACATCTAAATGTGTGTGTATTGGTGGCTAACTCTTCAGTAGCTGGTAGAAATAGCTGGGCTTTTGGTACTGAATAGAAAACTGACAAATTTTTCAAAATACTTTCCTTTTTTAAAACACTCCCCCTAATGCTTCTTCATGTTCAGTTTGATGCCCAGCAGTACCCTAGGCATTTTCAGACAAGATTTTTTTCCAGCCAGGAGGCTCACAACATGTGCTGGTGCACGGGGTTCCTCCTCCTCTGATGCAGAATTTGGCAATTTCTTTTGCTGAGCTTCATGAGGTTTTGGCAGCCCCTTTATTCAGCCTGAGGTCCTTTTAAATATTAGTACAACATGCTGGATTTTCAGAGGCTTCACCCTGTTTTGTATCACCAGCAAGGCATCTATACTTTCTCTGGGAAGAACTTCTGGAAGATAGTTCCAGGGAGAATTATCTCACAAATGCAAATACTCAAAATGAGCTGTTATTTTAATACTCATTACCTCTACTGAATGTATTGAAAGCCAAATGACCAACTACTTGGTACCTACCAAATCTTAAACTTCTATACAGCTAAGACAAATTTAGGTCTAGTGACTTAGTATTTCTTTTGATACAGAGATAATTTTTTTGAGCATTTCCTATGATTTACTTTTTCTACAAGAGTTTTCTTTGCAGAACTCTTAAGGCATTAAGCAAGGTTTCAGTAGCATGTATGCACTGAAGACAAAGGCAAAACTTACAAGCTGTGGATCATCAGAATATTATTTTTCAACTTTCTCCAATTTCACCTCAGGACCTTTACATTTTCTACATAATCACATCCCCCTCCCACTGAAAACCGTTCACTTTCCTGTTCTCTTCTTACCACTACGCTTAAAATATTTAACCTGTTCCACTCTACTCTTGGTAGACTCTTCTAATGCATGAAATGCCACCCAGACACAAATTCATTGCAGCTATCATTCACAGAAGCAAGACATCACATGAGCTTACATTTAGCTCTACATAAGTGGTTGAATAATGATGCATTGGTATGCACACTGGAGAGGATTAATGGAATGAAAAAAATATAGATTTCTTAAAATGTTCAGTACAGGTTCGCCTTAAAAGGTGTCAGTACTTAGGTACTTATGTCTCAACTCAAATTCAGGATACTCAAAACCCAGGGGAATGAATACTAGCAGGAGAGGTGCACAAGCTTTTTACTTTTAATTTTAAAAAATGCCCTAGGAAAAAGCCCACAAATTTTCTGAAAGTGTTCTTACCCTCATAACTTTTTTAACATAATGAAAATATTTAAATATTAATTATCTAAACTGGTGACCCAAATTACTATGAGATTAAATAAGGCATCGATTAAAAAAACATTTAGTCTATTTCCACTGCATAAAATTCCAGATATGATGCATCCATTTTAACTCAGAATTAAATTTGCTGTAAAACAGAAAAGATTGTTTCAGAAAAAAACTATGAAGGTACAAGAATATGATAAATTGAGTAAGTCAAAACAAAACAAAACCACTTCTTGTTATTCTTTCATAAAAAATATTGGGGTTTTTTTTCTCTCTTTTAATACCATTTTGGAAAACATACAAAGAAATTGACTATTCTGATCCTCTTCACACCCAGGGAAATAAAACTCATATATTTTTGTTCTGGTTTGCATTCTTCATTTACTCAATGGCGTTATGACTACATCTCCAGAAGTTTTTAGTTTTTCAGCTGTCGATTAAAAAAAACTATGATCTAATCTATATTTTTTATAATCTCCTTTCCACCTATTTTTTTACATTCTCCCTTGTTTTCTTTCATGGGCCTCAAATAGAGGTCTAAAGTAAAGTAATTTCACAATTATAAGCAGCACCTGATTATAAGCCACACATCCGGGTAGCTGGGAAGACCACGGAAAATGTCCTTAAATAAGCTGCACTGGTTGATAAGCCGCTTTTATTTTCTTTTTTTTTTTTCCCTCGCGCGGCAGGGTGGGGATGCTGCTGAGGGGCCAGGCAGTGCCAGGGGAGCGGCGGGAGCAGGAGGCAGCAGTGCCAGGGCCGCTCCGGGAGCAGGAGGTGTTACCACTGGGAGTGGGAGCGGCAGGGGCCCGGCCACTCGCCGGGAGCTGAGGGGCAGGGAATGCCTGTTCCTGTCTTCCCCGCTCATTCTGCACAGCTGCTAAGGGGCAGAAATGCCTGTCCCCCCCACCGTGGCTCGTACTTCCGCGTTGGCAATTCTCCTGAAATTGTCCATGGATAAGCCGCACCTGATGATTAGCCACACTACTAGGGTAGGCTGGATTCCTCAATGAAAAAGATGCAGTTTATAATCGTGAAATTACTATGCATTCACTACTTCATTTAGTAGGAATATGCAGCTCTGAAGAAGAGTTATACAAGATCAGTAGGTGCTGAGCTCAGAGAGAGGTGTTGAACTCTGAAATGCTACCCAAGATGTTTGAGTTTATCTTTTTTCTATATTTAGGGCTTTATTTCCATCTTTGGAACAATGCTGGCATCTTTCTTTTAAAACTACTTCACACATGAACTGGTATGAACGCTGAAAGGAATGAGTATGACCATGAGATTTCACTGACTGCATACACTACTACTCTGAGTTTCAGAAATTTGTGCCATAAATTATAAAAATGTCATTTACTTGTGCACTCAAAAGTCAAAGCAGACAAAATCTTGAATGCCCCCATTTTTTGTTGCTTGCTTAATAGTTACTTTTAAGACAAACATTTCCAGGGTTTTAAAGTATGTTAAACTATCCTCACAAGAAAAGTTGGAAGTTAATGAATGTAATTTAAAAAAGTCAACATATTAATGACCTGGAAAAAGTGAAATGCTAAATAAGACCTTAGAGCTGAAGAATTAGAAGAAACAAAATGTACTGGCTTCAGCTTTCTAATAGTTTAATAATAGTCTGCTTCAGAGTGATGCTGTTCAATTTACCATTTTTAACGTACATTATATCAAACACTTTCAGGTTATGTACATTCCAATATGTGCTGGTTACACATTGAAGGTACCTGGGAGGAGGGCATAATCAGAAGATTTTCTCCCTGAGAACTTCCTCTGTGAATTGATGGGATCGACTGGAGTCTGGCTTAATTGTTGACAGCCTGAGAAACCAATTGGAGAAGTTAGCTATTTTCCGTGAATCCATATTTTGAAGAAAGTAAACCCCTGAATAAACTCTATTTAATTTCTGGCCTTCCACAAGGTAACACCAACCAGCCCGGGCCCTTTCCCCTGCGACCCGGGCCAGGCAGGGGTGGGCTCGGGAGGCCTCAGGGCCCCGTTTTCAACCAATAGTCAGGGGAAGGAGAGGCTCATTGCTATGATCCTACCCATCCTACCCCTCCTGGCATGGCTAGGGCTTGGCAAAAGCCTGCCCTGCCACTGGCTCAGAGCAGCCTGGAGGAGGGAAGCAGATGAGCCGCGTTCTGGCAAAGCCCTTGCACACCCTTTCTTGTTGGGCGAGGTGGAGAGAAGACACGTGCCAGAGGGCAGCCCTCACCCAGTGCCCAGTGCAGCCCAAATGTCCTGAGATCCTGGCATGGCTTCTGCATGGCCGGCTGCAACCTCTTGCATCTTCTGTGTAAGATTTTAACTCCTCCAATGCTCAGATGAGACCTGGAGACCTTCAGTCCTCCTTTGAGTAATGGGAAAAAGAACGGAGAGGATACACCAAAGTCAGTGAAGGAGGAGCCAAGTTCCAGATAGAAGGAAAATGAGGAGACGCTGTGAAGGTTAACTGAAAAATCCTTTTGCAAGCTGTAGTGATGGACTGTACTACACTAAAAAATCCTATAAGACATGTAAGATCCTTTGCCCCAAGAGAAAAATAGGAGATCTCTGTCCTGCTGATGAAATATGAACAGAGGAAGAGATGAAGAGGACTTTTGCTCTTGAACAGTTAATTCTGAAAAGTAAACACCCCATGAGTTTAACATGGCCCATAAACACAGTTTGGGAAAACTGTGAGATTGGGAAGAGTTAGTGAAAAGTGAAGCCATGAGAGAACTGGCTTTTTTCTTCTTGTGAAAAAATCCTATAGCTGAACAAAGAGGAGACTTCTCTCTCTAAAGTGAACTTTAAAAGGTTATTTAAGTTGGTAAGTGACTGAAGTGTTTCTGTATGTTGTTGTTAAGAAGATGTGGGAGGGGGGAGGAGGGAGTGGTCTGAAAGTTTTACTTTTAATTTATTCTTTTCTTTGTGTTAATAAACTTTTTATTTACTCCCTTTTAAGTTTTAGGCCTGTCTTGCTTTGCTCTCAATTCTATCTCACAACAGAAAATTAGTATATTGAATTGGCAAATCTAAACTACAACACAATAGCACTTTAAACTGGTGTCACATCGCTTTGTGTCCAAAGGTTATGTGAAACATGTTAGATATAGAATGAAAACAGCAAATAAAAACTGTTGTGGTCTAATAGCTCTCTACACACTTCTAAAGCTTATATCAGGTTCAGATTTTGCTTACAAGCTATCCCAGACTTCATTAATCATTGGTTGGAAAATATGTGTAAATGAAATTAAATTAAATAGTCTCACAAACCCTAATTATTATGGGTGATTAATTTTCTATTCTAGACTCTATTAAGTGCCTTTACAGATATTCTTTCTACACGCCCAGTTTTCTAATTTATTTCCCCTTTTGCCTTAATGTCCTTACAGTGCGAGGTCGTGCCAGGATACTCATTAGTTTTATGCTAGAAATTCTGCCAGGCAGCCTCAGAGGCATCAGCATCACCTCAGAAATCATTAACGGAACTGGTGCTGCAATCTAAAACTGACAAGCATAGAATAATCATTTAGGGCTGAAACATGCTCTTCCATAAATGAGCATTTTGGAGGAAAAAATAAAAATGCATGTGTTCTAGTTATTCTCTGGAGACAAAAAGGTGATCTTAATAAATCAGATCTGAAGATATTTTTGTATGTATCTGCTTGCCATGTCTGAAAAATAGCATCAAGTCTTTTACACCCATGATTTATTTTTTGCTGACAAAGTCCAGAAACATTGAATCACCATGTGGCAGCAAAGATTCTGGATCTGGTTCATAATCTGACACTATATTGGCTGGGCCTGATGACATTATTTGCATACTTGTCATTATATGTTTCACTTAAGTTGTCTGCTGCCTTGCTTACCAGAGGTATTTATGAGGCAATTTTTCACAAGAACAACATGAAGAATTTGCATGGTCATACATATGAAGATTCATCTGAAATAACTAGCACAGTTTAGAGCGACTTTGAATCATTAGGTACTGATCCTGACTGGATTAGTGAGTCATCTGGGGGAAGCTCACAAAAGACAGATAAAAACATTTGAGAACAAAATGAGATGTCTTGCTTGGCTCAGCAACTTGGCCCTTCAGATTCCCCATTCTCTTTCTGATAAACAGGAATAGTTAATGTTTTCCCTTGATCATTTAGTGTGGACACGTATATCCTTTAAAACACCTTTTTTTTCCCCCAGTTTTGCTCCTCATAACTCCATCTCTATAGTACTGCTTTAGAATCATGTTTTTCTATCTCAGTTTGGCTGAAGGCAGCTACCCACTGGTCCATAGCATATCTTAGCTGCAGCACAGCCACACATTTATCAGTGATAATATGAACCAAAAAAAAACAATATTTTGAGATAATGGAAGGGAAACCACCCCATTCAACACTGAATTCACTGATAATCTGTCTGCATGTAATGGTCAGGCTTAGATTTTTTATCTCATTAAAAAGAAGATGAGAAAACCAAGAGCTTTTGTGGTCAAAATGCTATTGGAAATAACATTAAGTTCTGCTGATTACAGCAAACTATATATATTTTTATGAAGCATTCTGAAAAAATAAAAATAAATTACTAAGTGCAAACCAGTCAAGACACAATGATCAGCAATCAGGGTCTTCATGTCAGCATTCACCTCATCTCTGTCTCCATTGTGACCCGAGTTTTCATCTTACTCAGGGAATGTCAAGTCAGTGAATTCAATGTGGTTCACACTGCCACAGATTTCACCTTAAAGCAGATTTGTAGGCTGAACATTTGGGAAGATGAATTGCAGTCTTGATGTTGATTAGCTATCAATTGATCCTGACAGTTCTGATACTTTGATCAGACTTAAACTTCTAAAGCTTTATTGGACAGCTTGGTGTCCAGTGCCAGTGACATCACCTGAAGTATCTAGGACATATTCTTGAGGTTTCGATGACAGAGCAGTTATAGAAAGTATGGAAGAACCAGACACCTTCAAGGGAGAGACAAAAGGAGGTTAAGTAGAGTACACAAGGATAACTCCAATGTAAATGGATACCGATGTCAGGAAAAAAAATTAAATCAACCAACATACTGTTAGGCAAATTTACCTATAGGCCATGACTGTGCTGGTTATAGTTCCCCCAGGTGATGACTTTCTCTGTGCCTCAGCTCTCCATCTGAGACCTAACTTTAAACCAACTGGGTTTAAAGCAATACCTTATGAATCAACATAAACACTAAAAATTGTCAGACAGTTGCATCTGGGTTAGGTCAAGGAATATACAAAGATAGCTGAAGGAAGTATGTGATCTAAACAAAATTGTATGTCCTGAGATAAACAATACGTTATGCAAAGGATTGATGGCAGTTTTCGAGCTCTCTGCGGTTTGGTCATTGTGTCTGAAGACTCTGCTTTGTTTCCTAAAAATTACGATATATTTTTGCGTTCTCTTTTCAAGATTCAGATGGTCTCCAACATTGCTTTTAATGGCACTACTTGCAGAGTAAAACAATTCAAAGAAATAAATGAGGCAGAACACTGGCTTGTAAGAAAAGAGACTCATAATGAAAGTTGTTCTTTTGCTCAGGGTAGATCTCAAAGCTTTCTGTAAAATATGAGATTACTATGCAAAATCCAAAGTTTCTAATAAAAAAAAATCTCCTACTGCTCAGTTCCTCGGGTCCCATGAGAGATGCACATATGTCACTACTGAAGCATAAGCTGATAATACTGAGGCTAAGGTAAACTTTAAAAGCACAGCGTCTTGCATTTTGTGAGGATCTTTTGTAACTGTAAAAATGCCATCAGAAAATTGTTCTGTTTGGCGGAAGTTTGAAGATATGGCCATTTTATCTAGGATACATAAGAAAACAGTTGGGTAAGCTGTCTTTATCAGACAAGAAAGATAAAGGGTTAGCACTTATAGAGTGAAAAATGGGACTTCGTGACAGATTTTCATCTCCAATTATGGGTCTTTAGAAAATGTATCTCTCACAAACAATTCTAACAAGACTCCTAATGCAGGTAGCTTTGCCTTCTGGTAACTCTTTATTTTCTTTGTGCTTTCATTAGATGGCTTTAATACTAAAGTGGCACATAGAAAATTTACAAATGTGCTGCAGTCAATGACATTTTAAGACCTGTATTTCAGCTCTTTCAAAATGCAAAAATATGGCATCTTATTAGGCTAAATTGTTAAAATTTTAACAAACAAAGTCTTCCAGGTAATAAATTCCAGCAGTACAGTAAAATAAAATAAAATAAAATAAAATAAAATAAAATAAAATAAAATAAAATAAATCAAGTTTCAGGTAAGATGGGCTTTACCTTCCTGCCTCTGAATAATTTTGTTAAGTGAATGATGCCATCTGCACAGCCTTCAGCTCACACAGAAAAAGGTAGAGAGGAATTTCAATAATGGTGCCAAAGAGAGGATTCTCATTTTCTTTTATATGCCACAGTAGATTTCAGAGTTATCCACAAACACACACACATCTTTATTTTGTCTCTTAAATTCCTGTATCAGCACTATTAATGAAAAGAAGATTTAGTATATTAAAATGCAAATTAAATGAACTTTGGCAGAGAATTCCTGCAGTACTTCTGTCATTACAAGTAACAATTAGTTTATGAGCCGAAGTCGTGATTTACTAAAAATAAATAATGTTTAGATGGAGGGTTTTAATCTGACATGTCATATTCCACTTGAAGTGTAAGCGTAAATGACTTCAGTTTCACTTGAATGATTTAGAAGCAATATCCAGGCAGAGATCTTGAAAATTATAACTATGCTCTTTATGAAGCAGCAGTAGTTCTAAGTAAAAAAATCTGTCTAAAGCAGTATATAGCAGATATCTAACCTGTGACAATGAGCAGTAGCTATGCGGAGTTCTAAGTTACAATTTTCTCTTCTTAAGAAGGACACTCAGCGTGTTTCACTGGAAATAAGAAGTAGAAGGAGCCTAAAATTGTTTCAACCCTTTGAACAAGATTTTCAGTGGTTGTAATACGGCTTCCATTTGATTAAGGTAAAGGAGGCAAATGAAGTTTTTTGACTCTATAGAGGTGGATTGGAAAAAATTATTAACCTTTTTCCACAGTTCTGGATGAGTTAGACTGGAGATACTCAAAACACGGTATCTGGGATATTTTGACAATTTAATTGAGGTTTGCTTCAGATTTTCAGTGGGGCAAGGGTTATTTGATTTAAATTGTTCTGTCTGGCAGTACTTTTTTTTAAAAAAATGAGCTAACACTTCCCTCAGGATTAAAAGGATAATTGTATCATTCGCCTTCATCTAGTCCTTATCCAAAACTACTTTAATCTGTCCTGTGGAACAAATACATGACTTTATCACTTTTAGAATAGGCTCTTGTCCACAGTACTCTGTATGGTTTTATCGTTTACCAATAAAAGCAATGTTATTTGGAAGTTCTTCCCTTAAGTAGTCTGTGACCAGAGGTGAATTAATTGTCAACACAAGTTTTTTTTTAAATATTGTTTCACTTCAAAGGATAAAACACACATACTCCACTCTTCTATAAGTGGTATAGATATAGACCAAACAGGTCTGGAAGCTTCTTATATGAGAAAAATTCAGTTTATCTATAGGATTAGATTTTTTTGAAGTGTCCTCTTTTGTAAGTACTATAGTTCTTTTATTCTGCTGGTTCCCTGCTGCTTGACACTAAATGGGGAAAGAAGTTTCTTAGGTGGCTGAAGGTAAAGAGCAAAACCTTCATTGTAGTAACTCAGGCATCATCTCATTCCAGTCCAAAAGCATTCACAAAGTCAAGACAAAGCTTGTCTTCACATTTTGCTTTCCTTCCATGAAATTTAACCATCTTCATATACTTCTAATATAATAACTAGATATTATGTTCATAAATTATTATGGAACAGACATACTCATATTGAGAATGATTAATGAAGCTGAATTGTTTTCATATAAGAAAACAGTGATCGTGAAGTTGTTCTCATAGTATATTCCAGCCTTTTTGTCTGTCTTACAACTCCTTCTATGAGTATCACATTCTTTTGGTAATTTTTAGTTACTATTGAATTTTGGAGCATTGTGTAGGGAGGAATTTAAAATCAAAGTTTCATTTTTTATCTCAGGAAGTGATGATGCATCAAAAATTCATTCTTCTATCTTCTCAGATATATCAGTTTCTGAAAAACATTTGTCTGGAATTCAATTTCAGATTGAAAGCAGAAAAACAATCAATTTTACCCTTGCCTGATATCTGAATAGGCATCTATCCCATGGATTAGAATAAGGGCATTAAACGTAAGAACTAGATGTTCAAGACCTGGGAAAATGCATTGGTTTTGTCACCCTGGATGAGTGCGCTAACCAATGGTCTAAATTGCTTGGTCTTCTTCCAGATGAAAGTGAATCAGAGAACATATTGGTTTTGTACCCAAGTGGAATGAGAGTTCTGTTTACAGACCAATTAATTTCTGTGAAATAGTAAAAACAATTAAAACACTTCATTTTGGGAGACTTTCTGTCTGAGGACTAGTTTATTATCCTAAGACAAAATTGATTTCTGCATGCATTTGGTTAGGTAAAAATAAAATCCAAATCCTTGAAGTCTCAGGCAGTAAAAAAAAAAAAATCAAGGTTATTTTCAGATCAGTCACAAAATCAGGCAGAAAACAAAAACGCAAATCTTTCATTTTGGCACATGTTGGTCTTTTTTTTAAAAAAGAAATCAAGTACTAATTTTGGAACAGAGGAGAATCCAATTTTTGAGCCTTCCTCCAATGTAAAACCATAATTTCATAGCAAGA